>JAYEAL010000381.1:0-85106 GCA_036419045.1 Scirpophaga incertulas | reverse complement strand
AATGAACGTGCAAAAATAAATAGTTATTTATTATACAAGAGTGGAAAGTTCCTTTTTAACCGCGTGCTCGATTTGGATGACCGAGCAAGCGAAGGATTCTAAATTAGAATTCTGAGCATCAGCGAAGGAAACAAACGAGCACAAGGTGAAAAATCTTTCCACTCGAGTGCAATACGTAACTTTTCATCCACACCTCAGCGAGGAATGACAAAATGAAAAAGAAAACAATTTATAATGACAAATTATATTAAGCAATAAAACGTGAAAAACTAGAATGGCGCGAAACACGCAAATAAAACAAAGAACCAAGAAGGTTCCAATTTAAATTTTTTGACAATTTAAAAAGTTCTAATCATAAATTTGGCACCATAGAGGTTACATTAAATAGGTTAATGACGTTTTGAATTTACAATTATATTGAGTACTCATTATATGTAAATGTTCTAAATTCAAATCTACTTTGCCGCTCAGCGAATAAAATAGAATTTTCCAGCCAGATTCGAAGCGCAAAATTACACTTTCCGAGGTGGTGGGATGAAAAAATAATTTTGTCATTGATAATTCAATTTAATAATATGTGTATATATATATAATATCTTTTCATAAGTACAAGTAACGTACATTTTAAAAGACGCTAATGAGTAAGGGCTATTACAAAGTCAATGACTATTTAAATGATGCCAATGCTTGGTGTTGATTTGAAGACATTACATTCTAAAGTGTAAATATTTGTTTTCTCGTATAAATTGTAAACACATGTTTACGTTGTATGGTAACGACATAATTTATTGTAAATGTTGTTATTACTTTTGATAAAGCTGATAAGTTTCTTGCGCCCATTCTTCTTGTCAGCTAAAAAATACGTCTTGGGTGGCAGGAAAAAAAATTCAAAAGAGCTTTCTGTAAAGTCATATTTAAATAAAGTTGATTTTGATATATTTGTTGTCTGGATGCCAAGGAGATGATCATGCACCCACCATAATAGTTCACATGCAGACGTTTTGAATCTACCGAAGATTTTATTTTTCTCATCAAATGAATGTGGTGCTGATAAAACTAAAAACTTGTCCGTTAACGCGTACGCCTTTGAACTGGCACTTGAATTATTCGATGTACCACGAATGTTAGCGTGTATTTTTGAGGATTTATTTATACAGTCTGTTTTAAAATGATTAATATTGTAAAGTTAATTCTACAGTGAACCTATCTATCAATAAGTTACGTTTCACTTTCCGGTGCCGCAATGTCTGTCTTAGTTTGTAATTGTTGCTTTGTGTGTTAAGTAAACTAAGTTACGCTACGCTTTAACTTAGTTATGTAATAGTTAGGAGTTTAGTAAGGTTTTCGCTTCGTCCAATCGTAAAAATCGTGCATAAATTTTATTACAATTATGCTAAGCGCCAATTAAATGTATTGAACACTGTTTTTAAAATCTAAGCACCGTCAATTGGCTATACGGAATATCGTTTGGCTTTTGAACATTTACAGCGGAACGCTATTTTCCCCATAACAAGGTATTATAACTCAACTGGCACTAATTAAACTTTTGATGTAACTTAGGGGAAAATAGTGCCTATGTACATTATAATAAGTTCCTAATTCTACTTAACATCATATTACCGTATTAATAGACTATATCTTACTTTTGCTATAAAAATTATATTATTGACGACGACCTAAGAATTCACATAATTTAAGATAATTTTATAGCAAATTTATTTTATTAACTACTCCGTTAAAAATGATTATTTTTTTAAGCCAGTATAGTAGTTCTGCCCGTCACAATAATGCTAAAAAAGAGTGGCGCTATTTAAAAGAAAATAGATTAAATTATGCTGCTTTTCAAATAAAATACGTTATATTTTATTGCCATTTGTTCTGGTTGACATGAACTGTCAATATTATATTATTATTGATTATTTTGTCCAAATTAAAAATGTCGCGCTTTTAGGTAGAATTGTACAAAGAAACTTTTCAAGCGCCACTCATGTAATTATGATTTTAAAATTGTGTCTTGGTCTAAACTTATCTTTAAGATATCAAAGAAAAAAGAAACTAATCTACTAAAAGGTATATTTACTAAATTATTGTGATAACTACGAGAAGCTAAATTTTCAGAGTCTTTACAAAGTTGACTGCTAGGTTTTTTGAATGACTTGTAACTAATATTATCACATTATATATTATGTATGTATACTCGTGACAGTTTATTATTGTTGACTGTTCATAGACTATTATTGTCTTTGGTCGGCGCGAGATGCTGCCGTCGATTGTCTATGCTGGCGAAACAAGAATTATTCTTGTTTCGCCATCTATTGTAACACAGGTAAGTAAAATATTTGAAGAAATAATTGCAAGTGAAGAATTATGAATATTAATAGGTATCATCATGTAAAAAGTATGTATGATAATAGTTTCATGTTTGCTGCTTAAATCGAGCTAACCTTTTTTTTAATTAAATAAGTTTTATTTTCTAACGTTTTATTGTAATCGGAAAATTTGCTAAGCTAACAAAGTTACACTTTTATTAAAAAAAAGAAATGTTTTTTTCTTAATATATCTAGCTTAAACAAAAAAAATACATGTTATACTCTATAACATTATAGTGCTGAGTCTCTAATTGTGCAATTTGATTGATAACGTGACAAAAATGTGTTAAATATACTGAAATGTTTACTTCTGTTAAATTAGGTTTATTATTAATATTCGGAACGATTGAGTTCGTAGTCTCGACCAATGCGAAATTAACCAAAGAATCTATTTTGTATCAATTGTTATTAGTACTAAAGTTATATTATATCGAAGATTTAAACATTACAAGAAATGAGTATATGTTGTCGCTTAAGTATATATCTATCGATCGGTTACTTGCCATCGTATATTTTGTCACAAAACATAGGTTGATACTTATTTGGATACCCGTAACATGTGTTGTCGCAATAATAACTGCGGAACGTCTCGCGCCTGCCTCGTACCTAAATGATATGAATGTAGCAAAAATGAATTATATTATTTGTTCTCGTTCTTCACAAGTGGTTTTATTATTTGATACAACCTACGCTCCTTTTTTATATGTCAATAGGTAGTTCAACGAAACACGAAACGAGGTTAATATGAGTAGAAACTACGACAATCAACAAATGAATTAATCTATACTACTAGCATTCCACCCTCGACTTCGTCCGCGTTATTTCGGATATTCCATAGACAAGTATTTTCACGTGGTAAAAATTATGTTCACCGTATCTCCAACCATCTTCATAATAACTTACATTTGTAAGTTATTATGACACCTGCTGTTTTTATCAAATATTCCCGTTAAAAAAATCCCTTAGTAGGTAAAATATGTCTTACGTCCTCCGAATCTCAAACTATCCCTAGGTATATCAACTTTAATAACCCACCTAAAAAAACATTAATCGCCTAGTTTTATTTTTTTTCACAATGTATTTTGAATTTCTTATTATTAATAAATATCAAAAGCCAAACAAAGTCGATTATTTTCAAAATTACATACTTTCCATACAATATTTTATTGCCTATTTCAACCCCCTTACAGCCCTATTTTCACAAAAAAATTAGTCTTCTTTTTGTCAGGATCTAGACCAGTGATTTCAAAAGTGGCCTATAGATATCGACCCCTAGGGGTCTATGACAATCTGCAAGGAGTCTACGTGAGCGAAGAAAAAATTTGGGGGTCCATAATAATGGATCTCAACATACACTGATAGTATCTATTCACTTATACTATCTTCTATATATTATAAATAAAGTATATGTCATACATTATTTAAAAAAGTACCTATGAGGTAAAAAATTTAATATATAAAATTTTGTAGGATGTAGGCCCAAAACCGTCATGTGTTACGGTGCAAAGCCAGTATTTAAAGAACACCCACAGGGTTCTCTTAATCCCCTTTAATCATAGCTGCTCAGCAGCATGCTAATCTATTAATTGCATCTAAACATCTTGCATAAACAATAATATTAACATTAATTCATAGTAATAGACACCATACCTATAAATATCCATAATCTATAGTAAAATAACATAGGTTTGAGACATATTCGATCTAAAGGTAGTTTCCATCGAATGTATGGATATTGTAAACTCTCCAACATGTTATTATTGTGACTATTTTGATCAGACATTAGATCACATGTTTTTTGATTGCTCACTTTTATGCAATCCATAGACTTACTTTAATTAAGAAGCTCATATAATCATTTAATGAACCAAAAAACATCCCAGCCTAAATTCAAAACTGTGATAAACTGACATTTATGTTAATTAATTTTTAAGGTCTATAATAATTGACTATGTTTGAGGTAAATATAAAGCATTTAACTCAACATACTAAGTTTGAGAAGCCCTCTTTAATTAGTCACGTTTGTTGATAAAAGTCTTCTCCCTCTATAAATAAAACTTCTTTATATATGAAAAGGTTGTATGACTGGACCATTATCTACAATCTTGAGTGAGTTGAAAAATAACACATGGCAGTATGGTCTGAAGACCTTAGCCTGTAAAAGAACCTCTTTGTCAAACAAACTCTTTGTTCTATGATCAACACACTGACGGTTTTTATTAAAAACTTTGGGTACCTATCTATGGTTTTTATTCTAAGTCAGTGGATGGAGTAATTGTGTTCTGTGCAGTGGATCAACAACAGTATAATCATCTGTGGTTTGCCCGCCAAAAGTTTTCGTTGCATTGCAGCGATTTTTATCATTTTTGTAGTGTTATTAATTTAAATCCAATCGTTATTAAATTATCACAATGGGTATTTTAGGTTTATCAAAATTAATTGCCGATATAGCCCCTCACGCCTTAAAAGAGATGGAAATAAAAAACTACTTTGGTGAGACATAAAATAAAATATTGCTGGTATGAATATTATAATTAACTGATTTATTTTTATTTATTTGCAGGTAGAAAAATAGCTATTGATGCTTCTATGAGTTTATATCAGTTTTTGATTGCTGTGAGAAGTGAAGGTATATATTTATAGTATAATATAAATTATTAACAAAGTCAAATCATTGATACAAACATTGAAAACTGAAAATACTGAAAGAACTGGAAGTAAAGATTTATCATAACTGTTTCTTAGATAATTTCTGGCACAAGCACTACCATAAAATATATTTAATAATATCATACAGAGAATATATATGTAGAATGCTTTCTCATGCATGATTTAAACTTTAAAGTGTTAGTAAACATTATCTTAATGTTTTGATACTATATCACATACTATATGGACCTCACTGATATAAACTGATGTTATATATGTAGTATTTCAGTATTGTTTTCACTGTTAATATGGAATCTTATATATTTAATTTGAGTTTACTTGATGATGAAGGCAGAAATAAGTTCACCACTTTGTAACACATACAAACCAGTATATTTGGTGGGTTCAAAGGGGGAATAGATAACTTCTGAATTGAAGCTATAGAATATAAGATCAACTGGTCTTTGCTCAAAATGAAACACTGAATTTGAATTGCTTCAATTGCTTAGTTTGCACAAGTGGCTAATTTAGAGGCCCAAAGTGACAACTCGGATGCAATTATGCTTTGGTAAATATACCAGTGTCATATTTAAAAACATTGTTCTTTTCACATCACCTACATTTTGGTACTAAAATATACACTCTAATTTTGATTAAGTTTTTATTATTCAATCATTTGTTTGTTGCACTATACAGTCTTTATAATTATACATTACACATTCTAATTATATGAATATGACAGTTGGCAATAGTCTACAGTTACATCCCTAATACTGATAAGTAAAAATGGCTTATGCATTCGTTTTAATGTATAATTTAAACACCAGGAAACAAAAACCTGTAAAAATTATGAATAAGTAATGAAAATGAAGTATCGCTCTAACGTAGGTAGGGTAGGCTCGAGCCCCTCGGTGGGAACGTTTATGAGCTGTGATGATGCATGAAAATGAAGACAAGGAATGAGTTACTATGTATTGAAAACACTTACTTTTTATGACATTGATTTTTGCAACCATATTGTATTGTGGGTGTGTTTTTGTGGAATCTATGAGTTTCATCCACAAGTAACAAACAAAAAAGTGTGGGTTTAATAGTAACTTCATAACATTGTTGTTGAATAATAATACGAAAGTCTTATGCAATATAATTTTCAGTTTTTGTTTTTTTTTTAATATGATAATATTCCAGAATTTTCTGTAATATATTAAATGTCAAAATATAGTTTGAGGGTAAAATTTGTTGGATAATAAACAATTTGGAAGCCAACACTTATTTGTTAATTGGAACTTAAAGTTTTAAATATTTATCAACTTCTTAAATATTAATAAAAACTGATGTAATGTTGCACAGTCATTAAATAAAATTTTAAAATATTAAACAGAATGTTTATAAAGTAAATAAAAATGTTATCATTCTATAAATTTCAGGTGCCCAACTCACATCTGTTGATGGAGAGACAACTTCACATCTAATGGGTACCTTCTACCGGACTATTCGATTGGTGGAGAATGGTATTAAGCCTGTTTATGTATTTGATGGCAAACCACCAGACCTGAAGGCACATCAATTAAACAAGAGAGCTGAGAAGCGTGACGAAGCTGAGAAAGAGCTGCAGAAAGCTACGGAAGCAGGTAATATTTGCATATATGTATTTACAATAAGTTTACAAGCTCTTAATTTCAATTTGTGAAATAATTCAAATGTGAATGCTAAGTTTAAAATGTCTGAAGCAAAATAACTTTATTCTAATTGTATAAATTGTAATAAATGTTTCTAGTCATTCTCCAGGACTCGGAAGTATGCCTATATCAACTTTCCTAAAAAACTTTACTGTAGTTTCTGAACTTATTTAAACAAGTTTTGTCCCCTGTCTTTACTCCCTTTAGGGTAAAATTTTTAAAAACTTTGAATGGTGTATATATTTATTTCTAATCAAAAGCCTGAAAAATAATGTGATTACTCAGACTATCTATGTACTAAATTTTATTTTAATACTTTCCATAGTTTTGATGTGAAAGTGCAACAGACATACAGTTACTTTCACATTTTTAGTGTTAGTAATTTCTCAAAGATTACTTAGCCTGATTGTGTTTAGTATAATATATGGAAATATTTATTGCAGGAGATCAAGCATCCATTGAAAAGTTTAACCGTCGTCTGGTAAAGGTCACCCGGCAGCATGGGGAGGAAGCTCGAGAGCTTCTGAAGCTGATGGGTGTTCCAGTGGTGGAAGCCCCCTGTGAAGCTGAGGCTCAATGTGCTGCCCTGGTAAGACATATAAATTTACTTCCAATAACTTTAACACAGAACTTTCCTAGATCGATCATTTTTGTACAATTATTTCTAAATAAAATTGACTGCCCACAATTGCTTGAGAAATTCAAATTTCGTGTGCCCAGGAGGATTCCTCGAAATCCTATTACTACATTTTGCCCTCCCTTACGCTATACAACCCTAGGTGGCAATTCCGTAGTGTCAAGACTGAGTAAGGTCACAAACGAAGGACACTGACGTTTTTGTCGACTCATTTGCCAGGCTCAAAGCAAATATTGGGATCCTGTTAAGCTCTTATTAGGTTGCTTATTATTATAATTATGTTCATCATAGTTCATTCATTTTTAATTAGTCACAATACAATAGTGTACCATTCTTCTTCTTCTTTTGGGTTTGATGGCGGTGCCCATAGGATTTCGCCAACCTCGAGTTTTTTGCTTAGAATACTTTTATTAATTAAAGTATGCGCGACTCATGTTATTATCCAGGCCGTGAAAGTACAAGTGAATGCAAAATTAAACAAGACAAATAAAAAACAATATACCTGTTCACTGTCTATAAAGAAATATATAATACCAATTAAAGTTTAATACGATTGTAGAATAAATAATGACAAAGAATATTGTTGAAGGGTGAATTAACATAAGAAAGAAGAGAGTTAAATTGACACGGCTTAGGAATATAAGGGGGAATGACATCATACAAAGAATATGAATATTTTGTACAATCGAAAAATATATGATCAGCCGAACCTTCGTCCAAACCACACTCACATAGGAGCTGTCTTTAACCCATATTTTTGTCAAGTGCACCAGTGTACTTGCATGCCGAAGATGTAACCGACATATAGTAGATATGCAAATTTAGAGGCCTGCTTAAATTTAAAAAACCAAGGTTTAAAAGGAATTTCCTTTTGAATTTGAGCAAAATGCCTTCCTACAACACTGCTGGATTGTCTCCATTTAAAATAGTGTACCATTATGTAGTATTTAAGTTACATGTAAGATCAAAATTTGCATGTGGTGTTCACCTTTAAAATTTGTGTTACCTAAACACAAATTTTAAAGTTGTCACTTAAATTGAATATATTGTATTATTTTATGTATGTATTAGAGTTAACAGATACTGGTGTACCTTAAGTAAATAAATAAATAAATAACTATAGACTGTAATTTAGTAATTTTAACGCAATATCTCTCAAAAAGTTGGAAGTTTATTGATTTTTTTCACATTTGTGGAGAATTTATTTATTTGAAGAGTGTCACTCTGCTTTTTCAATTAATGTTCTAATATGTGATTATTATATATATATATAATATATATATATATATATATATATTATATATATATATTATATATATATATATATTAGAGATGAAACGGATAGTGATTTGGCCGGATACCGGATACCGGATATTCGGCTAACTACGAGGCCGGAGCGCCGGTTATCCGGCCACCGGATATTCGGCCGCTTATCGCGTTTCATATATGTGTGTGTATGTGCAAAATAATCCGTTACTAATATTATAAATTCAGTCTGTTTGTCTGCTACTCTCTCACGCCTAAACTAAAGAACTGATTTTGCTGAAATTTGATACAGAGATAGATTAGACAACGAGAAACAATATAGATAGGCTTAAAAACTTTTGTATTCCCACAGAAAAGCGCGATATAGACGAGTTTAGGGCGTAAAGCACTCAGCGCGAACGGTATCGCGGGAAACATCTAGTATTCGGTATTCGGCCGGATAGTGCCCTACTATCCGGTATCCGGCCGGATAGTGAAAATAGGCCGGATAGGCCGGATACCGGATAGTTACCGGATATCCGTTTCATCACTAATATATACAACCAAATAAAATCGTAAAACAGCAAGATTTAATAAACTCCTTAAAATACGAGAAATAAAATTATAAAATAGCTCTCATTCATAGGGGTGAGGGATGCGACCCCCATTTGTATAGGTTTTTGTCGATAAAACTTAACATACAACACGTTGGTAAAGTATCGGAAGTCCGATCCCTAACACACTGTATATTGTAACTGTTTGCTATCTCTCATATATATATATTGACAAAAAAATAAATACTTAATAATTAAACAATTCTTAATGGATGGGCTATAAGTTCTCAATCAATGCCTTTTGCAAACTCTATGATTTAATTAACAGAACCAATGAAAACCATTCACTTGATTGCTATTTTTTAAATTGTTGCAAATTAATCTCGACTATGATACTCACAAACCGTGCTATTGTGGTTGAAACCACCAAGTCTCGATTGGGAGATTCAGGGTTCAACTCACCACTGGGACAGATGTTCTACTTAGTTTGGTTGGCGGTACGGCTTTTGAGCTTATCTAGCTAACTATTACACAAATTTAGTAAGACCTCCTAAATTTGTTGTTATGTTATATAACATTCCTTTATTCAGAGAATTATAGATGAGACAGCCAGTTCCTCAGTAATTGAGGTGAAAGGATTGTTAGAGCTTTGCTGTTGAACATAAAAAAAGAGAATAGAAGAATGAAAACTAATATAGCATTTTAAGTATTTGAAAAGCTTAAAAATAATATTAAAGCTGTGCATTTTGCATGAAAGAATATTTGTAGCATTTTATTGTATTTATATTATATTTGAAGCATTTTAACGATGAAAGAATATTTGATATTGTCCCAGCAGTTATTTCCCACAGGAAGCAAATATTTTCCTGCAGTAAATATATAGCCCATAGCCATCAGAGATAGTGTAGCATGAAATTGTTAATAGAATTTTTGAAATCAGTTCAATAATTGAGTTCATTTGTTACATACATACCACATTTCCTCTTTAAAATATTAGTATATTTAGTCTGTTATAAAGTAAGAATGGGTTGTAGGTAGTGGATATAATTTAATATGGCTGTTCTAGGTGAAAGCTGGGAAGGTATACGGTGTTGCCACTGAAGATATGGATGCACTTACCTTCGGTGCTAGTGTTCTTCTACGTCACTTAACATTCTCAGAGGCCCGGAAGATGCCAGTCCAGGAGTTCCATCTAGACGTGGTTCTGAAGGGGCTGGAGTTGGAGCGGAATGAGGTATGTAATAACCATTTCAAGAGTATTTATTTGGAAACCTGTATAATGCATAAATGAAAATATATCAATGAGTCAAAATAATATCTTACACTCACACCAATTAGCCTAGCTCAAAGCACTGTAAAATCAAAATCAAAAATCTAAATAATCTTTATTCAACATAGACCTTTACAGGCACTTATTGACGTTAAAACAAACAAAAAAACAAAAAAAAAATAACAAAAATCTTGTCCGTATGTACGGACAAGGAAAAAAAATATTGACTCTACCCTTGTTCGGAAATTGGGAGAGCCTTATCGAGAACAGGCAAGAAACTCTGAAGGTCTATTTTTTATCTCCTCTTTTCAATGTTAATAATTATAATAATATAATAATACAAAATTAAGATACAAACATACCTAATACGACTACAGTCGTATGTATGTTTACATACACATATAAAAATAATACAATATTATAAATAACGTTGTTACCTAACATGGCTCTATGAATAGTGTGTACGGTTTTTATTATGAGATTTAGGGTAACAGGTAGACCATACTATATAATAATATATATGTATTAACAACTGTTGGAATAGTGACCATAAACCAACCTTCGTAGAAATGTTTCTAAAATCGAAGTAAAAAAAAAATCGTTTTGACTGACAGCCGTCTTGTCTCCGTAGAATTGTGCCGGCCGCGACATTGCTCTTGTATTTACTTTTTATTATAATAAATACCGTGTTAATCTGAATGTTCAAAGTTTATTTATTTCCAACAACAACCTTGACTAAGGCACAAATGCTTGTATTAATCCCACCAACAACTGCCCCCACCTCTCTCACTCTAACCCAGAATTTCGGAGATGGCAACACCTTGAAACAGGTGTTGCCACACTAACCACTCGGGCTATAGAGTTCATCAAATATTATGCCAACTTTATAAATAACTAATTTATGTGTACACACACATACATTATAGTCCATTTCAACTAGGATGATCTCTGTGACAGTTCATCGTGCTCCGAATTACGCATTTTTCGCTTAACAAACAAAAATAATTTTATTCTTTAATATTTTTTATTCATAGTAGCTTCATTGCAAAAAATAATAAAATAAAATATATTTTACTTATAAAACGAAGACAGTATCGCTTAGTTTAATTTAATGAAATAAAAAATAAAAAATAAATCTTTTTTAAATAACTATGCAATTCGCAAACATGAAACGGAACGTCAAAAAAACATAGAGGTGGGACATCGAATAATCGGCGGCCATCTTGTGATTACGACCTCCATAGTCGAGTGGATAGTACACCGGTTTCAAGGTGTCGCCATCTCTGAAGTCCGGGTTCGAGTCCCGGTGGGGGCAGATGTTTGTTGTGATGAATGCGAGCATTTGTACCTTAGTCATGGTTGTTGATATATATTTCTATAAAAATTATTTATATATGTATAATATATGTATGTCTATCCGTTACCCTAGATCCCATAGCACAAGCCTTACAGAGTTTACCTTGGGCTAGGCTAATTGGTGTAAGTGTAACAAATATTTATTTATTATTTATTACCTGACAATCGCGTCAGTACGAGTGTGTCAGCCTTGTATGCGAGTTGTGTTTTCATCGATTTTTGCGTGGTGTTCTGTTATTGTTGACTGTTGTTGCTGTTTTTGTTTAAGTTTTTGTAAAAAATCACAGGTAAACACTTGACTATATTTCTATTATACCTACATAATATTATATATATAAGATAAATGCATTGATCAACAAAAGCTTTCAATATAATACAGGAATATTGCTCTGAAATCTGGAATCCGCGATATATAAGTACATCCAGCGCATTCACGACTTCAAATGAAATTTGTAAAGTTTTTATGTTATCGTCTTGGAATCGGCTATGACTCCGAAAATTACCTAAATTTGTGCTCTCGCTTTCACCTGCTTTCTTTAGTCAAAAGACGGGAAGTAGCAGATGTAATATATCTTTTGAAAATTCTACAAGGAAAAATTGACTCTCCTGAATTGTTATCAAAATTGAAATTCAACGTACCAACTAGGTCTACCAGGCACTATACCCTTTTACATCTCAGTGGCCGCGTCGAACTATCGCCAAAACTATTTCTTGTTGCGAGCTAGTAAAAGTTTAAATTATTTGTGTAAATGTAAAAACATTGATATATATAATTGTAGCTTGGCGACAGTGAGGCGTATACTTAGTGAGGATTTTTAATATGATTAGTTCGGATCTTAAATATTTAATAGTAATTGTTCACACTTAATCTTATTTCAATGTATGTGTCCATACGTGAAGACCGATTATTGGCCAACTGTTTTATAATATATATATATTATATATATATATATATATATATATATATATAATAATATATATATTATATATATATATATTATGTTTTATGTGCTGTCGGTCTTCCAAACAATAATAAATAAATAAATATGCTGTTAAAATATTGTCATTATTCCTACAATATTGTATGCCAGACGTTGTTGAACTTTTTAAATACCGAAAAATATTTTTAACATTATTAAAATCGTTAATATTAGGACATTCTTGATGTCTGCTACAATAACCAACATGAAAAGATACATCTAGTCTAGTTTTATTCACCAAAAACAATAATGAACCAATCAACTGTCCCCTATTGTCGGGGATGAAATTAACATACACATTTTGTTCTTCATTATATCTCTATTTAATATACAAGATAAAACTCAAACTTAAAACATTACAAAACCCTTGCACTACAATTCCCAATACAACAAACAAAACCTTAATGCCACACATTTTCTTTTTTCTTAACCTACCAAAGACAAAATTTCAACCTCTTCAACACATATAACCAAAGACAAAATTTCAACCTCTTCAACACATGTAACCAAAGACAAAATTTCAACCTCTTCAACACATATAACCAAACTAAGCTTTTCATTGAAATGCTACAGATCACAAGTAATATTGTTTGTACTTCTATCTGCAGTTCATAGATCTGTGCATCCTGTTGGGCTGCGATTATTGTGGCTCTATCCGGGGCATCGGGCCCAAGCGCGCCATCGAGCTCATCCGGCAGCACCACTCCCTTGAACAAATTCTCAACAACATAGATACTAATAAATACCCACCACCCGACAACTGGGACTACAAGAATGCTAGAAGGCTGTTCCTGGAGCCAGAGGTCGCTGACCCTAATACCATTGAGGTTAGTTTTTTTTTTTCTTAATTTTTGGCTTGCACTGCTTGTGCATCGGCCACGGACGAGGAGGTTAGTTTATTATTAATGACTGCTTGTTTTCGACAGGGTAACTCTAGTGTTAATTAGGTATGGGAAATATCAGATTTTCACTGTATTATTATTTATTACTAGCTTTCCGCCCGCGGCTTCGCCCGCGTTATATTCGAATTTCCCACAGGAAGGATATGTTTTCCGTCGGTAAAATTATCTTATTTCCTTCCTTGGGTCCTCGGTTTTACGATTGGTATATACGGGGTGGTTACCCCGTATATACCGTCCGTCCGTATAGTCCGTCCGACCAACCGACGTACCAACTCTAGTCTATCTGTGTATAAAATTTTATTTAAATCGTTCAGTGGTTTTTACAATACTGCCATACAACCTATTATCCCTCCTTTCAACCTTTTACAACCCTTTACAACCTATTTTGTATAAAAAAGTAGCTTATGTCCTTTCTCGGGCTTTAGACTATCTGTGTACCTAGTTTCATTTAAATCGGTTCAGTAGTTTTAACAATATTTCTATACAACCTATTATCCCTCCTTTTAACCTTTTACAACCTTTTTTGCATGAAAAAGTAGCATATGTCCTTTCTCAGGCTCTAGACTATCTGTGTACCAAATTTCATTTAAATCGGTTCAGTAGTTTTGGCGTGAAAGCGGGACAGACCGACAGACAGACAGAGTTACTTTCGCATTTATAATATTAGTATGGATTTAAAGATAATATTTTGAAAATTCTTTGTATGTACTAAAAATATAAGTGATGTTGGGGGGTTAGTACCTCACCACGGGAGAGGGGGGGGGGTTAAAAATGCTAAAAAAGATCACGTGATTAATGGACGGCCCCTTAGCTAGGGATGTTCATGTACAAAAAATATCGATATTTTTTGCGATATAATATATCATATTGTAAACTTACACATCGATACTTGGCGATATATCGAATAAATATATCGATATTTTAAAAATATCGTATCATAAACAGAATAGACATAGTACAAAACAGACAATAATTATCACAACTTGCTTCTTCTATACAGTAACAGCTGTTTTTTTAAAACGTTATTTATACACACTTAACGGTTTTTATGTATATTCCCAGGGTGTCCACATTCTGGAAAGTCAGGGCAAGTCATGGAAAAGTCAGGGACGCTTGAGGTGGTCAGGGAAAGTCAGGGATATTGAGGAGCTACCTGGAGAGTCAGGGAAAATTTAAGATATTTGTCAATAAAAAGTGCTCATTACTGTTATCTACGAGGAATTATAGAAATTTTACAACACTAGAACTAAAATGAATGCCAAAAAATGTTCATTTAATAAATTGTGGCTAGATCCCAAAGTCAGTCCTGAATTTTTTTGAATGGCTGAATGATGTTCCAAATGATCCAGGATTAGCATTCTGTAAGATATGCTGCAAGTCCATCAAATTAAGTAACATGGGTTGGTATTAAGTAACAATTAAAAGAAAATGCAACCAAACATTTCTTTCTTTACAAAAAAGGTTGAATCTGATGAACCATCAACTTCGACAATTGCAAGCGCCACAGAGACTTCGTCCCTCAATATCGAAAGTTCTTATGACTCTCATAAAAGTAAAGTTACAAAAATGTGTATACCTACATACAAAGACGATGATGTGACATCAGCGGAACTACTTTGGGCATTAGAAATTGTTTTTAACAAAATGTCCCTTAATCCTAGTGATAGAACCAGCACTGCATTCAAAAGAATGTTTCCTGACAGCAAAATTGCCCTAAACTTCACATTGGGAAAAACAAAAGCGTCATATGTAATAAACTACGGAATAGCACCTTATTTAAGAACATGTTTGCAAAAAAATTTAGAAGATTGTCTATTATACGTAATTTCCTTTGATGAATCACTAAATAAAGTCTCCCAGAAATGTCAAATAGATATTGTTATAAGATTTTGGAGCAAGACTACCGAAAGAGTTGAAACAAGGTATTGGACAAATATTTTTCTAGGGAAGTCGACTACAAATGATCTATTAAATAGATTTTTAAAGGGTTTGTTAAATCTAGACCATGACAAGTTATTGCAGGTTTCGATGGATGGACCCAATGTTAACCTAGCTCAGGTTCTTCATAAATTGAAAGCAGAACTTGCTACAGAAAATTCAAAATCTTCATTAATAGATATCGGAGTTTGTGGCTTACACACCGTGAATGGCGCTGTTAAAACCGGACAAAAGCAAACTGATTGGGAAATAAACGAACTCTTAAGAACAATGTATAATTATTTTAAAGACTCACCGGCACGTCGAGCAGAGCTCGACGTGCCGGTGAGTATATACAACAATACAACAATACATACAACATATACAATATACAATACAATATATACAACAATTGCTGGCAGTACAGAATTTCCACAGAAGTTCACTTCAATAAGATGGCTTGAAAATGGCCGATTGACCGAGCTTTGAAAGTTTATGATAAAGTATTGGAATTCGTTACAATCGCATCTGTTCCAGATAGTCATAATAAGAAAAAGTTAAATACTTATATGAAAGATCTTTTGTTGAAAGCCAAATTAGCTGCTACAAGATCAGTTGTATCAGATTGCGAACCGTTTTAAAAACGATTCCAAAGCGAAAAACCATTTTCGCCTTTTTTGTACACAGCTTTGGTAGAATTATTAAAAATTCTTATGATGAAGATCGTAAAACCCACAAAACTTGATTTGGTACGCATATAGTTTGGACCCCGGGAACGGATTTAGGTACTTTTTTACTGCGGTAAAATATCTCTTTCGCGTGGGAAAATGCGATAACAACAGACAACCATTTCTGGTGTAATTTGATATGGGGAGGGTTTATAAGTCACGGGAAACGAAATAAGATAATTTTACTGAGGTAAAACATCTCTTTCCTGTGGGAAAATCGAATTTAACGCGGCGGAGCCGCGTTCGGAAAGCTAGTTTTCAAATGAAATTAATTATTGATTATGTATTCATTCATTAGAGTTTCACCACGATATTTTTTCAGTCCTATACCTATATGATACAAGATAGACTGTTGAATGTTCTAATATTATTTGGTTTTTAATTTGTTTTAGCAAAAAAAGTGTTTGATTTTTTTGTACAATTAAGTTTTACTTTTCAGTAACAAAAGTCCTCCTTTTTGATAAAAAAGTCATTCTATTTGCTGAAAAAGTCCCACGTCCCCACTTGGGGGCCTGCTATTGTTTTATTATTATTTTTTAATTGCCAACACTTCTCATTGTGGTATTAGAGCGAGTGAATGACTTATTAAAAAAAAAGTTTTAATTAGTTTGGTCAGGGAAATTTGAAAAAATGGTCAGGGAAATTTGAAAAAATAGTCATGGAAATTTGAAAAAATGGTCAGGGATAGTCATGGAAAGTCAGGGATTTTCTTTAAGCAATAGTTGTGGACACCCTGATTCCGTAAAACTATAATAAACAGAAAGAACATAACTTTTAAAGTTTATATTGCATTGCAAATGAAACAACCAACAAAACAAGTGAACACAGATCACATAAATAGGTAAGTGTAAATGGACACTACCTACAGATTACAAAAGTTTTACAGTGCTGCCATCTCATGTCTGCGTTTCGTTATTGCAAAAGCTAGTTTTCTATAATCCGAGTATTTTCGTTTTATACTCAAATTAACAATGTGGCAGATTAAAAAATAAGTCTTAGAAAATTACTAGATAAAAAGAAAATGGAATGTCACCCGACATTTGATATATCGGATGAAATATATCGATATTACATTCGATACTAGATGATTCGATAATATCGGATTGAAGCGATACATCGCGTACATGTATCGATATTTAATGAAATATCGATTTATATCGCACACTCCTACCCTTAGCTAATAGTTATAGGTTAGCCCTTTTATATTTTAATTGTGTGTCAAATTTTCCATTGCAGCTGAAGTGGACCGATCCCGATGAAGAGGGCTTAGTAAAGTTCTTATGCGGTGATCGACAGTTTAATGAGGATCGAGTCCGTAACGGGGCTAAGAAACTTCAGAAGGCTCGGAGCGGCACCACACAGGGCAGGCTCGATGGATTCTTCAAGGTATTTTATGAGTCTATCCTGGAACTTTATTTATTTCTAATATTAGAAATTCCATTCTGTGCCTCGATTAATTGCAATTAAGTTTTCGTTCAAATAATATGCATAATCTTTATGTAAAAGTAATGGAATTATAGCCGATTTAATTCAAGGTAAGATCGTATTACAAATAAAAATGCCTTGATATATACAACTATTACTGTAACTCATGTACTTACAATACTCGTAATAATATTAGCTTAAAGTCGGACAACAATTGGACATAGATTCTACAACTAGTCTTAACACGCCCGTAGCTAAAATAAGAATGGTCTCCGAATTTGTTTTTGGCCCGAGCAAACCTCGGTACCCCGCCATTTTGTCATAACTCTAGTTAAACCAATAGCGGCCAAAGGCGGGAACAGGTGTTGCCAGTCTTAAATTTACGAAATCTCCTTTAGTAAACACAATAGTTTGTGTTATTACAATATAAAATATTTAAAAACATGACAATTGTTGATAATAGGCAGGTAAATGATTTACGAAAATAAAAATAAAATAAATTGATAAAATTTGCTTATTATTGTACTTTATGTATTACTGTACATTACAGTAGTATATGAATATATCTATCTGTAGTATGTGGAGTTGCTAATTAGGTATGGTTAACAAATTACAATGTAGTAGTTTGTAGCTATAATAATAATAAAACTGCTTGGTATAAATATTTTAACCGTGGATAACTATAATTGGCTTATAGAATGTAACTACTAAGTTGTAATATAATAATGTAAATTGCTGTTGTTATCCCAAATTAAAAAAAAAACAACCGCTCACATGATGGTAAAGGGGCGTTCAAGTATTACGTAACGCAATTTGGGGGGAGGGGGGTCATTCTTACAACACGTTACGTAATTTACTTTTTTTTAATTAAAAAATTTGGGAATTATAACTCCAATTGGCAACCCTTTTCGTTTACGTTTTACGGGCAATCCCTCGATTGTATTAGTCTGGTCGTCATTTTTAATTTGTTCCCGCAAATTTTTTTTATCATTATTTGGGACAAAAAACAACCATACAATAATGAAGTACAATCAGTATTTATACAAAAATTGTTAATTGCTGTTTAAAAATAGAATCTCCAACGAATTTATACCTCATTTTTGTCTACTCTATATTATCGATTTATGACATTATTCTTGGTGTTTCAACTAAAATAATGGAATAAATAGTCTAAATTTGTTTCTCAAGTCTATTTTATTGTTAATTTTCGGACAATTGCATAGTCAGCACCGTTATCCACAATATACTAAAATGAAATATATACGAATAGAAGTGACAAACAACAAAAAGACAAATATAAATGTAAGATCAATAAAAAAACAAACTATGATGTGTGATTGAATTAAAACGCATGCTTGTAAATTTATGTACTATGTACAAGCATGCATTTGAACTGTTGAGCTACTAAATAAAAAGAAACTAAACAAAAATGTAAGAGTTACTACATTTTGTTAAGTTAAGGCAAATCTTTTCGTTAATATTTCACGGGGAAACCCTAGATTGTATTGTACGTCGTTATTGTTTTGTTTTCGTTGTCAGTATTCGTTAGTGTTTATGTATACCAAGGATAAAAATTATAACATAACCTTTTGCGAGTTTAGGGTAAAAATGATGGTGATGGGTTACAGAAGTTAGTAAGAAGTTATACGACAGAAATAGGTAATGTGAATATCTTAACACTAAAAAAACAATACATAAAATTGTCAAAAATCTTCCAGGTTCTATCAACGACACCAAACCCTAAGCGAAAGGCAGAAGAGGAAAAGAAAAACTCAACCAAAAAGGCGAAAACTGGCGGTAGAGGGAGGGGCAGAGGACCCAAATAGATTAAAGTCAAAAAAAATATTTTTAAATTTATGTTTTGCAACATTAAATGATAATGAATAAATTGTACTACTGATCGTGTGATAACTTTATTGTTTACAACACCAAATATTTGTCTTAACATGTCTAACAAGAAGCTGTCTTATTGCTAAAGTGGTAATTCAATGGTATGCAACTTATGAGTAAAGCAAATTTATTTGACGTGATAAACTAATGATTCTGTCATTTCTGTATCCAGCCCCCTAGACAAAATGCCTTTCTATTTTTTTTATAATAGATAGCGTTTTCTATAATAGATAACATAAAAAATGTATGGAACTGACATTTCCGGTAGATATGTCACGTGACTTGATGACGCTGATAGAAAACTCGCAGACAAGATGCTAACTGTGTTTCTATTCTATCGCTCGTCTGTGTTCTATTTTGACAGTAGAAGAGTTCTATACAAATTCATAGACAAAATGTAGTTTGTGACGTAAAAAATAGATACGGTTCTATTCTATTTCTACTCAACAAAGCGATTGCTCATACCCAATAGATTGGTGATAGATTGTTTGTTTGTTGTTTTAAAATAGTGTGTTTTTTGCCAAACTATTCCTTAAAATGCACATGATAAGGCTTTTGTAGGCAGCTCATACCAATGCCATAGCTCATAACAATAAAAATGTACCCAAACTTAGAGAAATTATTACTTTTATACCTTACACCTACGAAAAAAATTCTGTGGAAACGGTCAGATAATGTCAGTTATTTTAAAAATTTGGGTCAGCAGAATCAGATTTTTTGGACCGTAAATTTGTTTCGGCCCCTGTAATAATTAAAATGTTTCTGCGATGGCTACATAGTGAAAAACCTCAATCAACATCTCAAAGGTACTCGCTTGCCAGATGGGCCACATACAGAAAGCTGTGGTTCTTAATACACAGCACATGCTCTCCAGAGATTCCTCTCTGTAAGCCCTAATCGTTGCTAGCTTTTGCCTTGCCCACTATCTGTAGAATACAAGGCTTAATTTTGTTATAGGCAAATTTCAAATAGGCAAAATATAGGATTTCGGGATTGGTCTATAGAGGGTTAAGGGTTATAGCTTTTGCCCACGGCTACATATGCTCGAAAGTCGGTTTACGACGCGAAGGTTTTTATCGCGCTTCCTGTGGACTATCCGAGATAAAAAATACCACAAAACCTTGCTCAAGAATCACTCTATCTATTGATTAAAACCGCATGAAAATCTGTGCAGTAGTTTTTGAGCGAATCCTTTATTGCGCATCCCGTGGGATCTGTCGATTTTTCCTGGATAAAAAGTAGCCTATGTTACTCTTCATCCCTTCAACTATCTCCACGTAAAAATCACGTCAATTCGTCGCTCCGTTTTGCCGTGAAAGACGGACAAACAGACAGACACACATTTATAATATTAGTATGGATTTCCAAACGACGTGATTTCTTACTGTATTTTAAGTAAAAAAACCATTTATTTACCGTATAATAATTTGAGTACACAATATTAAGTTATACGCAGACATAATATTCTACAATAGAAGAATCTAAAAATGTTTCGTCTCAAGAAAACGAAACATTTTCAAATAATAAAAATAAGTGATTATAACGCCCTCGGCAGCTTGTGGTAAGCATTTGTTTGATTTGCGTCACTGAAGGTTCCCTATATTTTTCAGTGGTCGTATGCTACCTACCGCTGTCAAAATCTAAATAATCATTATTTAACATAGATCTAGTCAGGTACTTAATAACATAATATGGAAAAAAATTGACTCTACTCTACCATGTCTTGCCTTAGCCGGCCCGCCAGGGTGGAGTCACAGGAGCAGATGCTCGGAGGGTGGACTTGCAATAATGGCTTTTTCATGGGGAAATGCGCTATGCATGCGCTATGTTTTACAACAAGGTCACTAATGCACAGTGTCTCTAATTAATATAAGGTAGAAGTTATTGTACATTCTTTATTGTACACAGATAACATTCACAAATTACGTTAGAGGGTAAGCTTATCTCCTTAAGACATCTCTTTCAGCCAACCAAGACAATCAATACAAGAGCAGTTTTAACTCGTTAAAAGAGAAGAGTGAAGTGAAGAAAGAGAGCGACAGATTTTTCCACTTTGGGAGCGTCTCTCGCGCAAACTATTCAGTTAAGATATCCTCTTTGAAGACCTATCCATAGATACCCCACACGTATGAGTTTGATGAAAAAAAAAATAGAGTTTCTAAGTATGGAGTTATTTTTCTATTTTTGTATGAAAATCTTAATACGGTTCTTGTATTTATTATTATGGCTTACCAACTAAATACATAAATGTAAGTACTATATTCCATTTCCATAAAAATAGATATTTTATATGTATTTAAATGACAGGTAAGCACAACATTACAATTTAAAAAAAAAGTACATAATTTACATTAAAAATTTTTTATCTAAAATCTTGGATGACAGTTAGTCATTGGAGACAAAAATTCAGAACTGTCCTTCGGAAACAATACGTCTTATCCGAAAAAAATTCAATATCCAAATTACGGCTCTGAAACACATCATTATAATTTCTTACGATCGAGCTTCTAGGAGAGTGACATCCGAATTTATTTGTTCTAAAATTTAATATAAATGGTTGGATTTTCATAAATATTCCTTTGCCCGAATCACCTCCACCACCTTCCTTTTATCACCTAAAGCACGGGTACTATGATACGATACAGAAGAGCAGCTGTCGAACGCTGCTATCATCATTCAGTACTGTCTCGGTCCTCGCGCGAAAACAGTACGAGAGGTGCAAGAGATGTTTTCGGTTCGTTTGGTCGACATTGCAATTGTAGTGGTAAGTTTCGTGTCCCAAACGCCTGTATTGATATCTCTCCATACAAGAGGCAAATCAACCAAAAAGTTCGGAAGAAGTCGAAGAAAAATCACCATAAAAACATAAAACAATACGAAGAACCAGCGCAATTCTGGAGACCTATTTTTGAATTACGAATGCGACTTCGAAATCACCGCTGTGACTAATAATCACCGATTTTCAATAATTGTTATTTTTGAATATCACTGATGTGACTACCTTAGTCACGGATGTGATTTCATTACGAGTGCCCTCACCCACTCGTAATCAAGTCATGTGGAAATGTTATCTGTGTTTTGTTTGATTTTTCAGTCTATATATACTATATATATATATATATATATATATCTATATATAGACTGAAATATATATATATAAACCTTTATATACCTATAATATATATAATGTTACATTCTGCGTGGAACCGAACTCTTACATTTATGTGTGTACTTTATCTATGTTGGCAGCTCTGCGACCAACTTTCAAAAATTGGATGTTTAGGAATCCGTGACCTCAAAGTCACCGCGACTATTTAGTCAGCGGTGATTTCGAAATCGCATTCGTTCAATTCAAAAATAGGTCTCCAGATCGTTAATCTGACAATGTCCTGAAGTTTTGACTGATCATTGCTATTTTTATAGTACCTATAGCTCTTATAGTTACGAAAAAAAGTGGCTGTCCGTCCGTATGTCAATATGGACGGACAGATATGACGAATCCATAAAGGTTCCTTTTTATGCCATTCAGCTACGGAACCCTAACAATTAAGTTAGAAAGAGAAAAGAAATATTTTTCTCAATTATTAAGGTCAGGCTCGAAATAATGTCTCATGTGTGTTATCGTCATATGTACGAGCCACATATTTTGACGAAGACAGAGGAGTTTGTGAAGTTGGGACTTGTAGAGTTAGAAGAAATCTTATTGACAGTGGGAATCATAAGGTCTCGTTTTGACAACAATTTATATTAAAATGTTTTAGTGAGATTTACTTTTTTTTTGCGTTATATATGTTTTGACATAACTAAATGCTACATTAATCTCTAGATGTTTTTAGGAAAATGTCAGTAAAATCTTCAAGCTTCCATTACTTCATTACGATAGAATACAGGTACATATTTTAAATATCGTGAAACGAATCTACAAGTCTTAGGATTGACGGGCACAGCAATACGTAATGGCGATTAAACTGGGTATTGCTAGATATTTCCAATGTTATTTGCCTTTCTGCCACCGACCCACCGTGGTGTAGCCTGGAGACGTATTTTTGAATCATTAGACGTGAATTTGGAATTCGAATACGAATACAAATCGTGCGCGAAATTATTTTCTACTGCTTACAATTTTATAGATTTTTCAATCACTCGAATTCAGTGTTGTCATTAAAAACGAATTCTTAATTGAATTCCGTTTCACGCAGAAAAATTCAAAATTACAACAACACAAACAAAAAACCGGTGACGACCCACACGTGAAACGGATCACTGTCAAGGTCACTTCAGCGTTGGATATTCTACTAGTAGAAATCAAAAACGAGTGGGTTGAACCACTCGTTGCACAACGCACGAAATGAAAGTTCAGAAACAGTGAATTCGGTAATTCGTAGACGAATCTCACGATTTCGAATGCGAATAGGTTTCCTATAGCCACGAAAATTCGTCTCCTGCTCTAATCGCGTTGATGGTACTGTTATATCCGAGAAATGTAAATAGTATTGCCACCCTACCAACTGCTGAACCCAGTCAGCAGCCTAAGCCTTAATATATCGCACTAATAATACAATAGTGTATCAACTCAAAACGTCGTACTTGACATAATACTATAAACACACACAAAATTTGATTCCTCACGCGTGATCAAGACCGTCGTTCGATTAGTGCAAAAACAGAATAAGGATATAAATTAAAAAACTTATGTGACAGTTATTCAATTTGCAACTATTACATGAAGTGAGTAATAAGTTTTTTGTTGATTCTGAAAAATGTTCGATTTTGAGATGATACACTATTGTATTATTAGTGCGATATATATCATCGAGCTCACAGCGATAGTTAGTCTGTTTCCCAACTCCCGACGTGAACGGTTGCTAAAGGACTTATAGATCCTCGCGCTAAATATTGCCTGTTTTTCCAAGTATTACAATAAATTTCAACCCAACTCGCGAGTGTAATCAATTGTCCTTTTTTTAAAAAGACTAACGGAAAGTTCCGCGTAACAGTACGCAAGTTTGGGCGACCTAGCTGCGTGTGCGTAACCATACGCAACAAGCGCAGGTTATCAGTTACGCGGAGGTGAGTGCACCAGCGTTATCAGTGACGTAACTGGGCAGGTGTGGCGAGCGCCGCCAGCGCCAGCCAGCAGGCCGGTGCCAGTGCCGCGCTGTGCCTTACACACCGAACACGTGCCTTACGTACACGACGCGAAAACATTCCGACTCGCTTTTATATTCATCGTTTACTTAAAAATGTTCTTTCTATAATTTACTCCTAAATAATAGTGAAGACCAACGCCAAATCTTCGCAAATAATAAAAAGCCGTTACGTTTGAACTTTGTTTACAAACAACGGATTTGGCGCGGTGATTGTGTTCAGTGCATGGTGAGTGCCTCCGAATGGTGCAAGTATGTGATAGTGAGGGCCAAGGGCGGCTGCCGGGAAAGATGGCGAGGTCGCCGCGCCGCATCGCCGCAAACCGGCGGAGCAGGAGTCGGTCCAGGGAACTCACCAGGATACGCACTCAGCTCAACGGGAAAGGTGAGTGAGGAATGCTACCCGATTGTTCAATAACTATAAAAATACGATTACTTATTTAAAAAAAAAACTATCATCGCAATGATTCGAATGGTTTTCTTAGACAACAAACCCTGCTCTAGTCTCTGGACTGGTTCCTCGGTTACCTGTCTGACAAGATTACGGGCTCTGCCCACATGCTCCGAGTACTTCTCGTTTCGTTGCTACTTTTAATGCGTTAGTAATTACACTCTAGAAATTATCATATTAAGCGAAAACACACGTATACTGTTCACATAATCTATTTTGAGAACAATAAACTAAACACACTTGTGTTTGCTGTTCCGTAAAATCAGCCAACAAGTTCTGTGCAAATGTCAGTTGCCATTATTTTCGACAATTTGTTTTGTATGATCGTGATATATTTCAGAAATCAATTTTTCTAAATTAATTGAATATAAGTCTCGTATTAAATGCATCTAACACTTGATAAGACTCTTAAGATTCAATTTAACACAGAACATTTTTAAAAACATTGTTTTTTATACAAGTGTCAGAAATATTAACACTATTAACATTTCCTTTATTCCACTTTAGCATCACAAATAACAATGAACACAAATGGTGCCGCTGTGGTCTCGGCACTGGCGTACATATCGCAAGGTTCGGGGCTCCGGGATCAATCCTGCCACGTACCAATATGTTTTTTATCATATATACATTTACAAAACATCGCGTGGTAATCTGCATACACCTTACAAGAAATTCAAAGGTAGTAGGTAGTCTATCAATCTGCACTGGGCCAAGACCTAATCAGTCTAATATAGTCAGGGTAGACTTATGCCCCTTAGTTTTTTTTTCATCATAATAAATTTATATATAACACTAGCGCACCCGACAGACTTCGCCTGTCAAAAAGATTTGTTGTGGCCGTTTTTTGTTTCTATTTTATAGATAATATCGCATAGCCAAACAGATCGCATAAAAGGTCCAAATGAACTATAACATTTTGTAATTATTCAATTTTGGAACGTGACATTAAATCCTCCAACGATGTATTCTGTGCTCCAACGCATCTGTGCGTGCGGCACACTGTTTTGATAGATATGATTGAATTTCAACTATATGTAGCGTTAATAAAGCGCAAATTGACTCTTTGATGTTAGGAACATACCTACACTGCTTACACAACAGTGAGTGCTTGCAATATGAACTTTATACAATAACACTCAAATTGACTGTATGTTTTAGTTAGACGTTAACGTTTGTAAGGGGAAAAAAGGCTGTTTTAGGGTTTTTCCAATAATTATTAGAATTTTTCTCTACTAAAAGGATGAAAAGGACTACGTCTAGACAGCATCTACTATCAAACAAAATATCTCGAGGTTATTATATGTCAGTCAAGCAAGGAAAATCGACTCTAGATGCTAGCAAAATTACTACTTTATTTAATATATATCGAACTGAGTAGAACAGTTGTTTAAATCAAAATGTTTCTGTTCAAAGTTTTAACCATATATTGCACTTAGATGAAAAAAAAACTCTTATATTATGCGACGAAGAGTTCGCAAAATGGCGATTATGTAGTGACGACAGATTGTGCCACGCAGGGAGCGAACTTGCGGCTCACCTTGACACAGTTACCTTTGCGGGCCGCAGCACATTGCCCACGGCCCACCGCTGGCCCGCCTCGTAAATTGACAGTTTATAGAGCCCTCAGATGCCTACGATGGTTACCTTCAAGAACTATATATTTGTTGCCTTGTAAAAGGTCAGTAGCACGTAACTAAATCATGTTTCATTATTTGTGCATGTGTGGCGATAACTTTTTACTAGTGGTTAGTTAAAGATGTCGTCCCGGGTTCGAGTCCCGGTAGAGGCACATGTTTGGGTGATGAATGCGATTGACAAAGCATTTGTAAATTAATCATGGTTGTATATATATTTCCAGCAAAAAAAATTATACATGTATGTTTATCCGTTACCCTACATTCCATAACCCAAGCTTTTCAGAGCTTACTTTGGGCTAGGCTAATTTAAATGATATTTATTTCTTATTAGCGAGCATTTTGTTGTTTGATGTTAATATTATCTTTTCGAACTTGTCTCAATCAAATATCACAATTTACATATTCCGCCCTAAGCGTAGAACTTACTTGAAAATCATAATTCCAAATCACTAACAAATAGACATTTGAATCCAGGCAAAAGAACAAGTGAATCCAGAAATATGTATGTGATAAACATTAGAGAAAAACAATTGTTTGCGTCTAATTTATTTTTAATGACTTGCTTTTATAATTACTAAATACAATTTCACTCAAGCTAATTGTTGCCACAACGAAACAAAAGGATTTATCAAGTAGACATGAGCATTATATCGAAATAATATAAAAAAAATATCTTAATTATTATAATAACAATAAAAATAATAACCTAGAAATCTAAAATGCGTTTTATTTTTGTGAAATTTTCCCTATTATGGAAAGGCAAAGGGATTTAGCCCCTACTGTCTTAAATTATGTTTTTCGTTCTTGCGTTTACACTAAAACATTAGTGTAACACTTTTTGATACAGGTAGGAGTGCTCAGCGAGAATTTTATAAGATTCAGCGTGCACACCAGATACACCAGACGCAAGGTTATTCATTTAATCCTTACTTAATAATATTATAAATCGGTAAGTGAGTTTGTTTGTTTGTTTGTTCTGCTTTCACGCCGTAACTACAGAACCGATTGCTTTGAAATTTTGCACACGTGAAGATATAAGTCCGGATTAAATTATAGGCTACTTTTTATCCCGGAAAAATCGACAGATCCCACGGGATGCGCAAGGCTTCGCTCAAAAACTACTGCACAGATTTTCATGCGGTTTTTATCACTAGATAGAGTGATTCTTGAGCAAGGTTTTGCGGTATTTTTTTATGTGGGAAAAACGGATAGTCCCACGGGAAGCGCGATAAAACCTTCGCGTCGTAAACAGTCTTTCGCGCATATGCAGCCGTGGGCAAAAGCTACGACCCTCAACCCTCTATAGACCCAATCCCGAAATCCACGCGGGCGAAGCCGCGGGCAGAAAGCTAGTATATTATAAAAATGCATATTATAAATAATTGTTTTAGCGGACATATGTAGATCCGACATATTTATTGTGTTTATATATAGATAGATGTAAATGTACTATTTAATGATTTTGAAAACAGAAGATTAAAAATTTGACCTTCAGAGGTTCTTGCCTGTTTTTCTCTGGCATCCTCTACCAACTTCCGAACCGGTCGGTGTAGAGTAAATTTTGTTTCTTGTTCCTTTTACCTCTCCGCGTACAAAGTTAAATAGCTCTTATACTGTGTGTACTTAAAGTGTATATTTCTTTGACGTTAATAAGTGCCCGGAAAGGGCTTTGTTGAATAAAGATTATTTTGATTTTAACTAGAACTATTTCGACGAGCAACGACCTTCAACTTCACTCGCTCGCTGCAATATCACACGTTTACTCAATTTATTTATTTATTTATTTAACGGTATACTTACAGTTAGTATATACAGCATTCTGACAATAGTACAATCGTATAAGAAAATCCCAACTAATATTATAAATGCGAAAGTGTGTTTGTTTGTTTATTTGTTTGTTTGTTTGTTTGTTTGTTACCTCTTCACGCTTAAACTACTGGACCGATTTCAAAAATTCTTTCACCTTTGGAAAGCTACATTCTCCCCGAGTAACATAGGCTACTTTTTATCCCGGAAAAATCGACAGATCCCACGGGATGCGCAATAAAGGCTTCGCTCAAAAACTACTGCACAGATTTTTATGCGGTTTTCATCAATAGATAGAGTGATTCTTGAGGAGTTTTGCGGCATTTTTTATCTCGGAAAAACGGATAGTCCCACGGGAAGCGCGATAAAATCTTCGCACCATAAACCGACTTCCGCGTATATGTAGCCGTGGGCAAAAGCTATGACCCTTAACCCTCTATACACCCAATCCCGAAATCCACGCGGGCGAAGCCGCGGGCAGAAAGCTAGTTATCTATATAGTATACAAGCCACTTAAAAGTATAGGTACACAACATCCCAACTATAATATTATAAATGCGAAAGTGTGTTTGTTTGTTTGTTTGTTTATTTGTTTGTTTGTTTGTTTGTTTGTTACCTCTTCACGCTTAAACTACTGGACCGATTTCAAAAATTCTTTCACCTTTGGAAAGCTACATTCTCCCCGAGTAACATAGGCTACTTTTTATCCCGGAAAAATCGACAGATCCCACGGGATGCGCAATAAAGGCTTCGCTCAAAAACTACTGCACAGATTTTTATGCGGTTTTCATCAATAGATAGAGTGATTCTTGAGGAGTTTTGCGGCATTTTAGGTAATAATTAATATGTTAAGGTAAAATAAAATGTCAATATGAAACAAATATAATAATAATTAATATTTCTAGCATGCACAAAGGACATTGTTCAATTTTGGCCTAAGAACCGATGTGAATATAAATTATACTATAATTTTTATTTATTTTTATATTATTTGAAACATATTTTAGTATTCCACGGACACTTCAAATAAATAAATTCCAAATAAAAAGTTGGGTCACAATTATTGATGCCGTATAAAATGTTTTCCGTCAGCCAGTGCTGCCAGTTTCGGAAGTTATCGCGAATTCGGTAAATACGGATCGAAATGAAAACCTCCTCCTTTTTGAAGTCGGTTATTAAAATTAGTTGATAACACTTTATTCATTTAAATACCTAAATTGACTAGCTAGAAAAAAACTAGTATTATATATTTTTCAAGCGAAATCATGAATTTCTAGTTTGGCATTCAACTATTATAGTTTTCGTAATTGGCAACACTGGTGTACTTCATACCTTATCTGTGTCCGTTTCATTTAATTTTTGATTGCTTTGCGACTATCGTTTCTTTTGTGATTTTCTATGCGTTTCATGGTTTTATTCTAACAACTTTGGCTTGATTACGGACTCCGATTACATTGCGTAGGTACTTGGTAGACTCGGTTGTGTGTAAAGGACTGGATTTTGTAAAATGATAATTGTCAAAGAATTATCTTAAACTTGACTAGGTACTATCTCTTTTCCTAGTATCTAGTAGAGTAGTCCTTTCCTAGTTCTAGAAGAAAACATATATAGCTGTACATAGTATTGTTAATATTACCTTGATATTTCTACTCTGATATTTCACGCAAGGTTGGTTATTTTTTATTTATAACCTCAAAATATTAACTTTTTTCCAAATTATTTTAGTTTCCTGAAGTGTCCGTTCGTGAAAACTTATTTTATACGATTCCATATAATTTTAAGAGTTTATATAAGTCACTTTCGATTCGAACGGTTCTTAGGCAGAATATGTATGGAGCCGGAACAATGTCCTTTTAGACCTAAGTTTAGTGAGGGAATCATGGAAAAAATCTAGATCTAGTATAGATGCATTGCATTCATTAAATGTACTGCAGATGCGACACAGTGGTGCGTGCCTACCAATGTTAGTCCTGCAGTTGGGGACTTGAAAAGTGTGAGTTATTACTTTTCTTGGCAAACGTCGGGGAATAGATATTTTTAGCCATGGCAAAATAAGTTCACATTTAATGTCACCGTTAAAGCATTTTTTTAAAACAAAACATCAGAAAGTTTACTTCGATTTCGCAATGACTCAAGCCTGAAAGTGACCATCCGATGTTTGTAGGAGTTTGTCAATTGTACTTATAATTAAGGCTAATATATATTTTCCCCGATAAATTGTACGAGGAGACGTGGGAACGCGGCTCAGTTGCGTAATGTTTGCGCAAGCGGCTGCAGATCACGCTCAGGCCGGCGCAGCCGCCGGCGCCGCTTTCTCCGTCTGCACGACTTTCCAACATTCCGCCACTGACATACAATCCATCCGCGCAGGGGAATCGGGACCTTAGCTATTCTGCACTTGACTTAAATGAGAAAAATGTCGTGTTGTTTTCAGAAGGAAGTGAGAAACTGTCCGAGCAAACTTAGTTTTAAGAATAAATTGCGTAAGCTTTTCTTTGAGGAAAGTCTTGGGTAATGAAATTTAGGTTATTTAGAAAGTAGGCTATCCATATCATTTTCCCGGAAATCGCTTAGCGTTCCCGGGTGCTCCCTACATGCCTGAGGAAGGCCATCCCTGAGGTTTTTAGTGGGTAGGCCTCCCCCTTCTGGGGAAGAGAGCCCCACATAACCGCCGGCTCGCCACAGCCGGGGTATGCAATTTAATGCATTTTCCTCAGGGGAACAAAAAAAGAAGGCTATACATATCATCGTTATAAATTTTCACTAATAAGATTTAGGCAATTATATATTAGTGTATTATAATATGTTTTGATTTATGTATTAGGATTATAAATTTATTATTTATCAGTAACTATATTGACTTACTTTCAATCTTTTTTGGTACATCTAAAACATTGCATCTCTGCATCACCCGAAGGTTGACTGGCAAAAATGCCTCGGACTTAATAGTCCGCCTTTGTACACCTTTATTGTACATGAAGTATAAACAAATAAATGAACTGAACTGAACTGAATTAGCATTGAATTATGTATGTATTTCATGTAATACTACGAGTAATCCATACTAATATATAAATGGGAAAGTGTGTCTGTCTGTTTGTCCGTCTTTCACGGCAAAACGGAGCGACGAATTGACGTGATTTTTACGTGGAGATAGTTGAAGGGATAGAGAGTAACATAGGCTACTTTTTATCCCGGAAAAATCGACAGATCCCACGGGATGCGCAATAAAGGCTTCGCGCCATAAACCGACTTCCGCGCATATGTAGCCGTGGGCAAAAGCTATGACCCAATCCCGAAATCCACGCGGGCGTAGCCGCGGGCAGAAAGCTAGTATTATATAGTTGCAAGTCTCAGAGAAGAAGAATTGTCTAACATTATTACACAACTACATATATAGTATTGCAATGATATCTTTGAATATTTAACAAAAGAGTTGTTATTATTTAATACACGATCTGCGAATTTGTTAAATAATTTAAATTAAGAACGCGTAGAAACAGATGGCTGGGTACAAAAACATTTAAATCAATTGAATATCTTTTTTTGGGCTATCCTCCCTCATATGAGTGTTTATATCGTTTCAATTATTGAAGGCATTAGATGTGTATAAAAATAATTATTGAGTCATTTCGATCATTTTTAATTTAAATTATTTACAACAGAAAGTATCCATATAAAACCATCTAAGAAAGAATGTGCGCGCCAACATTGTTGCGACTCGTATCGAGCATACTTATTCCTATACTAGCGGACCCGACAGACTTCGTCCTGTCAAAAAGATTTGTACAGTGACAGTTTTTTGTTCCTAATTATTTTATAGATAATGTCGCATAGCCAACCAAATCGCAAAAAAAGTCTAAATGACCTATTACATTTTGTGGCTATTCAATTTTGGAACGTGACATTAAATCCTCCAACGATGTATTCTGTGCTCCAACGCACGCACGCACACTGTTTTGATAGATATGATTGAATTTCAACTTTATGTAGCGTTAATAAAGCGCAAATTGACTCTTTGATGTTAGGAACGCACCTTCATTGCTTAGACAACAGTGAGTGCTTGCAATATGAACTTTATACAATAACAATAAAGCTCAATTCGACTGTACGTTTTAGTTAGAAAACGTTTGCATGGGAAAATAAAAGGGCTGTTTTTAGGGTATTTCCGATAATTATTCGAATTTTCCTCATTGTAAAAACGCTCCTTGAACTTCAACGAACATTAACAAAAAAGAATTGGCCAAATTGGTCCAGGCGTTGTTGAGTTATGAGCTTACCAACACATTTTGCGATTCATTTTTATATATAAGATTACAATTATGTAAAAACGATCTAATAAAACGATTATAAATTATAATGCTTCCGTGAAGTCATACGCATTTAAATATCTTCGCAAGTGTATGTAGGTTGCCTCACGATATTTTATTTCATCGCAGGAACGCCTACATATTTGTAAGTACGTGGCAGATTTGACTAGTTCGGCACGTATGAATTATGAATGTAGATGCGTAAATCAAATTAATTAAAATTTAGAATTATTAGTCAATCTACCTTCGAAAATTGTAGTGTTATAAGGAATCAGATAACATTATCTATAATAAAGAATGTGAACAAAATAATTGCAACATTAATTGATTAATTCCATATAATATTATTACGAAACAGTACCAGTATTATCAGATAATTGATAAATGCTGAGATTACATAGGTACGCATATTCTAGTGAAAGCTACTATATATGTAGATTTATATTATATATCTAATAGGCAACGCTTACAAAGGCTATTATCATTTACTACTGTGCCACAATCAGCATGTATTGATTCCGCTACATTAATAAGTAAATAGCTTGTTGCCCTCATAAATCATCGGAAGGGAATAGATTACAGGTAAATACAAACAAAAGGTAGTATATTGCATCGATCTACACAAGCTCACATCGCTAGGCCAGCAAGGCGATAGCAGCCATAGTTTTGGTGGGAACGCGCTGAATGAGTCGTGTTCAAAAAAACGCCAATTACATAAGGCGGCCGGTACCAGCAGAGCGCCACGACGCGACGCCCACGTGAATCGTATTTCCGTGTATCAACATCTGATATAACTTTCGTAACTAAATGTGACCTGCCCTTGAAACATGGAAGTCGAAATATTTGGTAGTCAACGCGATACAAACGCTGTCTCCAGGAGACCTATTTTTGAATTACGAATGCGACTTCGAAATCACCGATGTGACTAATAATCACCGATTTTCAATAATTCTTATTTTTGAATATCACTGATGTGACTACCTTAGTCACAGATGTGATTTCATTACGAGTGCCCTCACCCACTCGTAATCAAGTCATACTTGTGGAAATGTTATCTGTGTTTTGTTTGATTTTTAAGACTATATATACAATATATATATATATATATATATATATATATATATATATATATATAATATATATATATATATATATATATATATATATAATATATATTATATATATATATATATATATATTAACCATAATGGTTAAGCCGGCAATAACCGGCAGCGGCTACATTCTGCGTGGAACCGAACTCTTACATTTATGTGTGTACTTTATCTATGTTGGCAGCTCTGCGATCGACTTTTAAAAATTGAACCCTGACCTCAAAGTCACCGCTGACTATTTAGTCAGCGGTGATTTCGAAATCGCATTCGTAATTCAAAAATAGGTCTCCAGTTAGCACTTTCACAAATAATGTTTCTTTAAATAAAATAATATTTTACAAAGAAAATAAAATAAAGTTACTCTGCACCTGTGACATTACTTATTTAGTTTTTTTTATTATTATTATATATGTCTACTCCACGGACTCGTAGTCCGTGCCTTTTTTAAACTGTCCTCGTTTGGATCTACTGCGTACTGTACGTACAGCGTCATATTATCTTATAATACTATTCCGTGACTTAACATTAACGTGAGTTGCGCAGCACTTACTTATCTAACAATAGTACTTTCTTATCTAATAACTATCCTAATATATACCTACATACAACCATTTAACAATACATTTAATTTCAATACTTTATACAATAAAATTAATTAATCTAATAATAATAAGCTATCCTAACATACATTAATAATTAAATTAACCCTGCAATGGTGTCGATTCTAGCGTGATTCTCTAACCCAAAAAACCAATCCGACAACAGTCCCCCCTGTCATTTTGTATAGAGTATGACAAGGACAGACCGCCGTCAAACTCAGCTCTAGGTTCGGAGAATGATTTTGTACAGGTTTCGAGATGATCGCACTTTGTTGCACCTAGATGGCCCGCAAATTTGCTCTCTGATTGCCATTTTTTTATTATAGTCCGCTACCTCTTGATCCGTCGCCATGCCGGGAATAACAATGAGGCGTCTAATGGCATCATCTTCCTTGAGGTCCTGATAGAAGTAGGTGCAGGACACAGTATGTCGGGATATGGCCACGACTGCATGGGAGACACTGTCGTGAACCGGGTTTTTTCTTTCAGCTCCTCTTAGCACAACTACGTGTTCGTACGTCATCCCCTGCGCTTCATGTATCGTAAGCAATCTTGACTTTTCGCCGGTGCCATAACCTTCCCTGCTTACTTATTTACTTTACTTATTTAGTTTAGTATACGTCAAAAAATTATCGACAACAATATCAAATTCATGGTAGAGTCACTGTTCGGAATTCGGAATCGAGAGCCTTCTCGTAAAGTATAGGCAAACGCTTCATCGCCTCTCTCCTGAAGGGTAATCGCCCTGACAATTTACTCATATGGTTCTTAGAACTTAGGCACAGGCTGAGTTTAGTCGGCAGGTCACGTGGTGTGACCGCTCTGGCCGCGCGGAGTCCGACAAAACCACAGTGACTTGCCGTTGCGGGGTATCCTGTAGCCCTAGACAAAAAGCACGCGCGTCTTTTCTATTCTATTTCTACTATTATAATAGACTAAGCGTTTTCTATCGAAAAATGCTAGACAAAGTGTATCTACTGATAGAATGGCTGTGTCTACCATGACAGTAGAAAATAGAATAGAAATAGAAAATAATCTATCGTGTTTCGCCTTCTTTGCTTAAAGAGAAAAAAATGCCATTATATTATTCACAATTATTCACCTACATTAATTAGGACAAATTTAAACAAACTTTGGATTTGAAATTGAAAATCGTTGCGTAGACATTTATTTAGAGGTAAGTATGAGATTTACAATTAATCATTACAAAAGCGAGTGTCAGTATTGAATTCGAATTAGGTTTGTTTACTTTCGGTTGTTTCAAAATGACATAATATTAATATTTATACAATCAAGATTATATAAAAAGTTTATTAATTATTTATCTATTGCGTATGAGCAATCGCTTTGTTGAGTAGAAATAGAATAGAACCGTGTCTATTTATTACGTCACAAACTACATTTTGTCTCTTCTACTGTCAAAATAGAACACAGACGAGCGATAGAATAGAAACACAGTTAGCACCTTGTCTGCGAGTTTTCTATCAGCGTCATCAAGTCACGTGACGTATCTACTGGAAATGTCAGTTCCATACATTTTTTATGTCATCTATTATAGAAAACGCAAATAGAAAGGCACGATTTACGAAAATTAAAAGAATCATTTTCTTAATTTCCGAACAATTGTAGAGTAAATTGTTTCCTTGTTCGTACAAAAAAAAATACCAAAACGCACAAGATTTTGATTATATTTGTTTTGATCTCTATAAGTGTATGTGTGTCTATAGGTATAACGGTTTTTTAAAATTCCAATGTGTCTGAATAAATACATTTTTCTTCTACTGTAATGTTTTCAGGTAAATGTTTGAATTAATCGGAAGTAAATTAGTTCAAAAGCGGTCGGTTGTAAATTGACATATAACATTGAAGAGATGCTACGAATTCACGACTTTTTTTATCTCTCTTCTGGCTTGCACGACTTGTGCATTAGCCACAAACAAGGGTAAAAGGTAGGACAACGAATAAATTCAAGATTTGCCTCGCAACTGAATAGCTGTCAAAAATGGCGCTCACTGCTCACAAAGCGCCGCCGCCGTCACAAGATAACGATGCCCCTCAATTTAGGTTAAACTGAATTGCGATTAAAGTCTTAGTTGATTAACTCATTCAATGAAACTCCAGCACTAGTTTGCAGTTTACAATAAACGTATATATAGTTTATTTATATACTATATTACAATTGTATTCCACCCGAAACGAGGGTGAGATTTAAATGAGATGATCGTTAGTGCAAGAGATCAATAACCTAGACACCCTTTAATACCTTTATTTATTTACAACTAGCGGACCCGACAGACTTCGTCCTGTCAAAAAGATTTGTACAGTGGCAGTTTTTTGTTCCTAATTATTTTATAGATAATGTCGCATGGTCAACCAAATCGCAAAACAGTCTAAATGACCTATTACATTTTGTGGCTATTCAATTTTGGAACGTGACATTAAATCCTCCAACGATGTATTCTGTGCTCCAACGCACGCACGCACACTGTTTTGATAGATATGATTGAATCTCAACTATATGTAGCGTTAATAAAGCGCAAATTGACTCTTTGATGTTAGGAACACACCTTCATTGCTTAGACAACAGTGAGTGCTTGCAATATGAACTTTATACAATAACAATAAAGCTCAATTCGACTGTACGTTTTAGTTAGAAAACGTTTGCATGGGAAAATAAAAGGGCTGTTTTTTAGGGTATTTCCGATAATTATTCGAATTTTCCTCTTTGTAAAAACCCTCCTTGAACTTCAACGAACATTAACAAAAAGAATTAGCCAAATTGGTCCAGGCGTTGTTGAGTTATGAGCTTACCAACACATTTTGCGATTCATTTTATATATAAGATTTATTGTACACAACATAAAACATATGTAGTTATAAATAATATACATTAAATAGTAGATAAGGTTAGGCTTATCTCTTACGAGATCTCTTCCAGCCAACCTGCAGTAGGAGACATTATTAAAAGTACATTGTGTAAAAACAAAAAAATAATAATAAAAAAAAAACATAAAAAAAATTACCTTATAGAATTAGAAGGCTTCTTTACAAGGTGCGAAGCTTATAACAAGGAAGGTATGCTGATAGAAAGTCCTATTAACTTCCATATCACAAAATTATTATATCATAGTGTTTTTAATACAGACACTGTATTAAAATGTCTCTCCACTCCACCTACTATATGCATTCGTTTATTCATGTAACATAATTTTGTTTTATTTAACACCAGCTGTGCCGACGACTTCGTCCGCGTGGAATCGTAATTTCAAATAGCATTTTTGATGACTGAGAGTGTTATAAACGTGTATAAGTGTAGACAAATATAGTCAGAAAGCTTCGAACTGCTAAGCTGTCGGGAGTCACACGTGTTATTGATATTTTTGGGATATTGGGATATTTTTATGGGATATTTATATTGGGATATTTTCATGGGATATTTTTTATATAGTAATTCTAAGGAGAACATTTTCATCATACATGTTTTCTGTGCAGCTCTAACCATTAAAACTTAAAGTTGCACACGCGGCGGAGGCTTAAAAAATGGAGTATCTTCTCCCGTTTTCCAAACATTTCCCTTCACTGCTCTACTCCTATTGATTGTATGATGAAAAGTATACTATAATCAACTCAGGAGTATGAAAAATAATTGTACCAAGTTTCGTTAAAATACGTCAAGTAGGTAATTTTTGTTTCGGTAAATAACGGTTATACAGACAGACAGACAAAAATTTTACTGATTGCATTTTTGGCATCAGTATCGATCCGTAATCACCCCCTGGTAGTTATTTTGGAAATATATTTCATGTTCAGAATTGACCTCTCTACAGATTTATTATAAGTATATTATAGAAATTATATATTTTGTGCGTATTTTATGTACAGTGTAGTACTTTAACAATTTGTTTGCTTTAACAGTAGATACTTCGTAAAAATTTATAATTTATTCGTTAATCTTATATATAAAAATGAATCGCAAAATGTGTTGGTAAGCTCATAACTCAACAACGCCTGGACCAATTTGGCCAATTCTTTTTTGTTAATGTTCGTTGAAGTTCAAGGAGGGTTTTTACAATGAGGAAAATTCGAATAATTATTGGAAATACCCTAAAAACAGCCCTTTTATTTTCCCATGCAAACGTTTTCTAACTAAAACGTACAGTCGAATTGAGCTTTATTGTTATTGTATAAAGTTCATATTGCCAGCACTCACTGTTGTCTAAGCAATGAAGGTGTGTTCCTAACATCAAAGAGTCAATTTGCGCTTTATTAACGCTACATATAGTTGAAATTCAATCATATCTATCAAAACAGTGTGCGTGCGTGCGTTGGAGCACAGAATACATCGTTGGAGGATTTAATGTCACGTTCCAAAATTGAATAGCCACAAAATGTAATAGGTCATTTAGACTTTTTTTGCGATTTGGTTGACCATGCGACATTATCTATAAAATAATTAGGAACAAACAACTGCCACTGTACAAATCTTTTTGACAGGACGAAGTCTGTCGGGTCCGCTAGTATTTTATAAAATGAAAATGTTGACTTTTAAATTTATGTTGTTTAACAAGTTTTGGATTGGTTTATTAAATAAACAAGGAAACTTTAATATGGAAAAATAAAAACTCTTAAAAATTTACTTTCATGGTATGATTTAAATATTGAATTAAAAATAATGTGAGAGTGGATGTTAGACTGGAGCTAATAAATCATAGTATTTAGAAACATTTAAAATAATTATTAATCTCTTTCAGTGTTAAGTTTAGGTGACAATTGACGTGTGTCGCAAACTCTATTGTGATTTAGTATATAATTTTACGTTCTGTTATGATTAGAGATCGGATAATCGGATGCATATTTACCTAAAGTTAGTTTAAGACAAAGTATGGAAACGGCTTTTTATTGTTTTGTTAAATAAAAATCCCGGGATTGCGGAATTGGATAGCCGGATGTTTATTTATTCACCTAATTTAGTTTTTGACAAAGTATGGAACTGTCTTTTTATTTTATTATAATAATCCGTCTCACTCACACTCATTAAATCGGAAGTTAACTTAGAGTGAGATACTAGACCATACTACGCCCGGGCACCATTTCTGTTTTTTTATTCAATTATTTAATTGATTATTGTTTTAGTCAAACTAGCTCACTACTTTCGTATAACACTCTTCATGTAATAAATCGTACATTCATAAATCGCACGGGGAACTGAAACTAAACTTCATGTAAATACGTATGCATAGTTGTATAAATGAACCCGGAGTCTCGGTCTTTTGAAAATAAATACCACGTGCTAATTTAGTAATTTTCAATCAATATCACTTCGTTAAATTTGCAGTCCCGTATTTTCCCGGGATTTTTATTTAACAAAATATATTTTAAAAAGCCGCTTCCATAATTTGTGAGCCAAAAATTAACTTTAGGTAAATATGCATCCGATTATCCGATCTCTAGTTATGATTAGCGGAGACAAGAAAATGAGGTATTTACTTGGCTTGTAAATGGACGCGGAATTTTTTATTATTTTCCAGTAACTTACTTATAAATAACTAGCGACCCGCCCCGGCTTCGCACGGGTGCAGTGAAAAAATGGTTATGGTGGGTTATCCCTAAGAGATAGACATATACCATCGCGGACTTTTTTGTGGATTTTTGTAAGTTGTACAATACTGTAGTACATTATTTTGGTCTATCTCGTAGGGTTCAGCCAGCGTTTGCAATATAAGCGCAAAAAAACGTGCTTATTTACGACATCACATTAGAAACCTTTATATTTATCAGTGTTTCTCTACTATATTATGCATTTATTATACATACAAACCTTCCTTAAGAATCACTCTATCTATTAAAAAAAACCGCGTCAAAATCCGTTGCGTAGTTTTAAAGATCTAAGCATACATACGGACATACAGCGAAAGCGACTTTGTTTTATACATACATACATACATACACTCACGCCCTTTTCCCACGGGGGTAGGCAGAGATTACGTCCTTCCACTTGCTACGGTCCTTACATATCTCTTTCGCTTCATCTACTTTCATAACATTCCTTTGTTTTATACTATATATATATATATATATATATATATATTGATATATATATATATATATATATATATAATATATATATATATATATATATATATATATATTGATAGGCGCTCTACAGACAATAAAATGAAATCTTAATTCCATTTTGTTCGTGATTCTTACCGTGTACTTTCTTATTATCAGCGTTTTGTTATATGAATATCGACACTGGACACGCTTTCACCCATTCTTAAGTCACAGAGCCATTCATTTCACCACGAAAAAATTGACTGACTTCATTGTGGTTTTCATTCATTTTTTTAATAATTGACATACATTTTCTAACCTTAATTACAGCATTGTATACAGCAATACAGGACAATCCTAGTTAATCTATCAATTAATCTCGACACCGACCCTTGAAGACAGAGAATAAAGACAAAATTAAAATATTGATTGTTATTACTAGCAATAACAATTGCTTATTGTTCTACATAAATACTTGTCTATGCGCTAACTGCTAGTATTCTTTATCGCTATGACTATCTAACATTAAATAATTTTCATTATGAACCAGTAATATTAGGAACCACTTATTTGCTTTTCTAGTACTTTATAGCGATGTAGCTCTCTTGATTCTAAAGGACATTGTTCAATTTTGGCCTAAGAACCGATGTGAATATAAATTATACTATAATTTTTATTTATTTTTATATTATTTGAAACATATTTTAGTATTCCACGGACACTTCAAATAAATAAATTCCAAATAAAAAGTTGGGTCACAATTGATGCCGTATAAAATGTTTTCCGTCAGCCAGTGCTGCCAGTTTCGGAAGTTTTCGCGATTTCGGTAAATACGGATCGAATTGAAAACCTCCTTCTTTTTGAAGTCGGTTATTAAAATTAGTTGATAACGCTTTATTCATTTAAATACCTAAATTAACTAGCTAGAAAAAACCTAGTATTATATATTTTTTAAGCGAAATCGCGAATTTGTAGCTTGGCATTCAAGTATTATAGTTTTCGTAATTGGCAGCACTGGTGTACTTCATATCTTATCTGTGTCCGTTTCATTTAATTTTTGATTGCTTTGCGACTATAGATTCTTTTGTGATTTTCTATGCGTTTCATGGTTTTATTCTAACAACTTTGGCTTGATTACGGACTTCGATTACATTGCGTAGGTATACTTGGCAGACTCGGATGTGTGTAACGGACTGGATTTTGTAAAATGATAATTGTCAAGGAGTTATCTTAAACTTGACTAGGTACTATCTTTTTTCCTAGTATCTAGTAGAGTAGTCCTTTCCTAGTTCTAGAAGAGAACATATATAGCTGTGCATAGTATTGTTAATATTATTTTGATATTGCTACTCTGATATTTCACGCAAGGTTGGTTATATTTTATTTATAACCTCAAAATATTAACTTTTTTCGTAATTATTTTAGTTTCCTGAAGTGTCCGTTCGTGAAAACTTATTTCATAGGATTCCATATAATTTTAAGAGTTTATATAAGTCACTTTCGATTCGAACGGTTCTTAGGCAGAACATGTATGGAGCCGGAACAATGTCCTTTGAAAACATATAGAGATTCTAATAAATATGTTGCATGTTGGATGGAAAATAATTTCATAGATTTTCTTCTATAAATCAAATATTAGGATGCATGTTTATGTACCTTTGCCTTAAAATAATTTATAAAGCTGTGTCCCTCTCTGCCCTTGGCTTGCTCTGTGCCCTGTATCGCTGTACATTTAAAATAATTTATAAAGCTGTGTAAAATTAAAATAAAACAATAAGTCCATCAAGAATAGTTTCTTTATTCTGTCTCGCTCGACAAAATCTCACAGTACATCATTGCATTCATTTAAATTATGTTAAATAGTTAAATAAACAAAAAAAAAATAAGCTAGTTTTAATACTGAGTACTCATATATGGTCTTACAGCATTGATTACGTGATCAAAGAATGTGTTGAATTTAAGAGGAAACATGAAAGTAATTAAAACAACATAGAACCTATTGCTGTGGCGCTATACTTGATCTAGCCAGTACACTCCAACTTGGACAAAGAATACCTATATATAAGAAACAAAACCAACGTTTCGTCATCCCTCTGAACTCACCCGAAAATTAAATATATTTTTAAAGTTTCTTGAACATCAATAGTAAATAATATATTTCCACGGAGAATATTTTTTCCTCAGGAGAGGTGGCTGAAAATTCATCACAAGGAGCGCGAAACGTGCCCAAGATACCCCCAATGGCAAGTGTCACAACCCCCAATGGCAAGTGTCACAGATATGTTACCCCCAATGGCAAGTGTCACAGATATGTTACCCCCAATGGCAAGTGTCACAGATATGTTACCCCCAATGGCAAGTGTCACAACCCCCAATGGCAAGTGTCACAGATATGTTACCCCCAATGGCAAGTGTCACAGATATGTTACCCCCAATGGCAAGTGTCACAGATATGTTACCCCCAATGGCAAGTGTCACAGACATGTTACCCCCAATGGCAAGTGTCACAGACATGTTACCCCCAATGGCAAGTGTCACAGACATGTTACCCCCAATGGCAAGTGTCACAGACATGTTACCCCCAATGGCAAGTGTCACAGACATGTTACCCCCAATGGCAAGTGTCACAGATATGTTACCCCAATGGCAAGTGTCACAGATATGTTACCCCCAATGGCAAGTGTCACAGATATGTTACCCCCAATGGCAAGTGTCACAGATATGTTACCCCCAATGGCAAGTGTCACAGATATGTTACCCCCAATGGCAAGTGTCACAGATATGTTACCCCCAATGGCAAGTGTCACAGATATGTTACCCCAATGGCAAGTGTCACAGATATGTTACCCCCATGGCAAGTGTCACAGATATGTTACCCTCAATGGCAAGTGTCACAGATATGTTACCCCCAATGGCAAGTGTCACAGATATGTTACCCCCAATGGCAAGTGTCACAGATATGTTACCCCAATGGCAAGTGTCACAGATATGTTACCCCAATGGCAAGTGTCACAGACATGTTACCCCAATGGCAAGTGTCACAGACATGTTACCCCCAATGGCAAGTGTCACAGATATGTTACCCCAATGGCAAGTGTCACAGATATGTTACCCCCAATGGCAAGTGTCACAGATATGTTACCCCCAATGGCAAGTGTCACAGATATGTTACCCCAATGGCAAGTGTCACAGATATGTTACCCCCAATGGCAAGTGTCACAGATATGTTACCCCAATGGCAAGTGTCACAGATATGTTACCCCAATGGCAAGTGTCACAGATATGTTACCCCCAATGGCAAGTGTCACAGATATGTTACCCCCAATGGCAAGTGTCAGATATGTTACCCCAATGGCAAGTGTCACAACCCCCAATGGCAAGTGTCACAGATATGTTACCTCAATGGCAAGTGTCACAGATATGTTACCCCCAATGGCAAGTGTCACAGATATGTTACCCCCATGGCAAGTGTCACAGATATGTTACCCCCAATGGCAAGTGTCACAACCCCCAATGCAAGTGTCACAGATATGTTACCCCCAATGGCAAGTGTCACAGATATGTTACCCCCAATGGCAAGTGTCACAGATATGTTACCCCCAATGGCAAGTGTCACAGATATGTTACCCCCATGGCAAGTGTCACAGACATGTTACCCCAATGGCAAGTGTCACAGACATGTTACCCCAATGGCAGTGTCACAGATATGTTACCCCCAATGGCAAGTGTCACAGATATGTTACCCCCAATGGCAAGTGTCACAGATAGGTTACCCCCAATGGCAAGTGTCACAGATATGTTACCCCCAATGGCAAGTGTCACAGACATGTTACCCCCAATGGCAAGTGTCACAGATATGTTAACCCCAATGGCAAGTGTCACAGATATGTTACCCCCAATGGCAAGTGTCACAGATAGGTTACCCCCAATGGCAAGTGTCACAGATATGTTACCCCCAATGGCAAGTGTCACAGATATGTTACCCCCAATGGCAAGTGTCACAGATATGTTACCCCCAATGGCAAGTGTCACAGATATGTTACCCCAATGGCAAGTGTCACAGATATGTTACCAATGGCAAGTGTCACAGATATGTTACCCCAATGGAAGTGTCACAGATATGTTACCCCAATGGCAAGTGTCACAGATATGTTACCCCAATGGCAAGTGTCACAGATATGTTACCCCAATGGCAAGTGTCACAGATATGTTACCCCAATGGCAAGTGTCACAGATATGTTACCCCCAATGGCAAGTGTCAAGATATGTTACCCCAATGGCAAGTGTCACAGATATGTTACCCCCAATGGCAAGTGTCACAGATATGTTACCCCAATGGCAAGTGTCACAGATATGTTACCCCAATGGCAAGTGTCACAGATATGTTACCCCAATGGCAAGTGTCACAGACATGTTACCCCCAATGGCAAGTGTCACAGACATGTTACCCCCAATGGCAAGTGTCACAGATATGTTACCCCCAATGGCAAGTGTCACAGATATGTTACCCCCAATGGCAAGTGTCACAGATATGTTACCCCCAATGGCAAGTGTCACAGACATGTTACCCCCAATGGCAAGTGTCACAGACATGTTACCCCCAATGGCAAGTGTCACAGATATGTTACCCCCAATGGCAAGTGTCACAGATATGTTACCCCCAATGGCAAGTGTCACAGATAGGTTACCCCCAATGGCAAGTGTCACAGATATGTTACCCCCATGGCAAGTGTCACAGATATGTTACCCCCAATGGCAAGTGTCACAGATATGTTACCCCAATGGCAAGTGTCACAGATATGTTACCCCCAATGGCAAGTGTCACAGATATGTTACCCCAATGGCAAGTGTCACAGATATGTTACCCCAATGGCAAGTGTCACAGATATGTTACCCCCAATGGCAAGTGTCACAGATATGTTACCCCCAATGGCAAGTGTCACAGACATGTTACCCCCAATGGCAAGTGTCACAGACATGTTACCCCCAATGGCAAGTGTCACAGATATGTTACCCCCAATGGCAAGTGTCACAGATATGTTACCCCCAATGGCAAGTGTCACAGATATGTTACCCCCAATGGCAAGTGTCACAGATATGTTAGAAGTTATGTCGGACTCCGCGCGGCCTGAGCGCTCTGACCATGTGACCAACTAAACTTTGCCTGTGCCTAAGTTGTATGAACCATATAGGCAAATCGTGCCAGGGACTATATACGTTCGTTTGTATAGAAAATATTCAGATATAGGTCCCTCTTCAGTAGTGAACGATAAATAAACATGTCAATAAAGAGACGTCTAATATTAACACTGTACGTTAAGAAATCTACATCTTATGTGCTATCTGTCCGTCTGTCCATAATCGCCACGTGCCCACGACTCGGCGGTTGCTATATGTTTTGAACGTAAATAATACATTCTGTAAAGTCAACGAGGGCCTTGGATCCGACAGGCATTGAACATATCCACTGTTCATTAAATACCGCGTATTTCCTCGATATTCCATCCATGCGGGGCGAGGTCACGCCACGATTTCGTAATTGTGTGCCATGTAACTACGTACTGCCTATTTAACAATAATTTTTGGCTAGTTCTTTAAGTGTTTTTATATTATTTCTAATGATATCGAGATGTTGCAAACTGTTTAATTGAGTCAAGTAAACTCATTAACCAATAGGATAATAAACTAATAATAGGAGATAAAAAATAAACCCTGAGAGTTTCTTGCCAGTTCTTCTCTAGGGCCTCCCAATTTCCGAACTGGTGGTAGAGTTTGACGTCAATAAGTGCCTGCAAAGGTCTATGTTGAATAAAGAATTTTTGAATTTGAATTTTTTGAATTTGAATAAATATTCCATACATTTACTCCAATTAGTCTAACCCAAAGTAACCTCTGTAAGGCTTGTGTTATGGGATCTAGGATAACGGATAGACCTACGTATATAATGCATATTCAAATACTTTTTGATATAAATACATATTAACAACATGACTAAATTACAAATTAATTAAACCGGACATATCCGATTTTTAGATCGTGTCTGAACAAATTTCTACGTGTCTGCTCCGGTTTTGATATTTTTTTCGGTTTACAACCAAACGCGTGAAATGAATTTCCGACCAGCGACTGCTAAGCAAACAGGGAAAATGGCCTTGCTGTTAGACTGCAATGTAGATGACGCCTCTCTCTTACGCGTGTTTTAACTTATTTGGCTATATAAGAGCTTAGAATATAGTTGATACTGAATCTGTATACAGTGAATAGTGAAGAATATAAGAGGTTACGTGACAGCAGTTAGCGCTAATCTTTAGCGAAGCTGACCTACCGGCTTTCTCCAGCAGCGCCGGAGTCGCCGGTGCTCCGACAACGTAACCGGCCGGGTCGCGAGTTGCCGAACTGCATTCGGTAACTGCATATTACAAATACACGTAGTTTGTATAACTAAACTAACTAAACATTAACTAAACTAACCAAATTTATTGAACAAATAACTAAAGCAAAACATACGATACGAGTATATACTTAGTCATCTATTAGTTAGTACTTGCGATAGGAAACAATAAACGATACATTATTATAACGGTACTATTATAATAATGTATATGTAAGTTGCGTAAGCTTTTCTTCCAGGAAAGTTTTGGGTAATGAAACTTAGTTTATTTAGAAAGTAGGATGTGCATATGTTCGTTATAAATTTTCGCAAATAAGATTTAGGCTATTATATATTAGTGTATTATAATATGTTTTTATTTATGTATTAGGATTATAAATCTTTTATTTATTAGTATCAATATTGACTCGTTTTCTATCTTTTTGGTATCTACCATATTGTATCTCTGCATCATCCGAAGGTTGACTGGCAGAAAATGCCTCGGGCATTAAGTCCGCCTTTGTACACTTTTTTTAATTGTACATGAAGTATCAATACATAGTATAAAACAAAGTCGCTTTCGCTGTATGTCCGTATGTATGCTTAGATCTTTAAAACTACGCAACGGATTTTGACGCGGTTTTTTTTAATAGATAGAGTGATTCTTAAGGAAGGTTTGTATGTATAATAAATGCATAATATAGTAGAGAAACACTGATAAATTTAAAGGTTTCTAATGTGATGTCGTAAATAAGCACGTTTTTTTGCGCTTATATTGCAAACGCTGGCTGAACCCTACGAGATAGACCAAAATAATGTACTACAGTATTGTACAACTTACAAAAATCCACAAAAAAGTCCGCGATGGTATATGTCTATCTCTTAGGGATAACCCACCATAACCATTTTTCACTGCACCCGTGCGAAGCCGGGGCGGGTCGCTAGTAAATAAATAAAATAAATAAATATATGTGTGTATCTTTGTGTATATATATATACACAATCATGAAAGGCCGGCAACGCGCTGATGATACCTCTGGTGTTGTTTGTGCTATGGGCGGCGGTGATCACTTACCATCAGGTGACCCGTTGGCTCGTTTGCCTGCTATAGTATAAAAAAAATATATATATAGAAAGTAACTCTGTCTGTCTGTCTGTCTGTTCCGCTTTCACGCCAAAACTACTGAACCGATTTAAATGCAATTTGGTACACAGAAAGTCTAGAGCCTGAGAAAGGACAGAAACTACTTTTGAATGCAGAAAAGGGTTGTAAAGGGTTGAAAGGAGGGATGAAAGGTTTGGTGAAAAACTATATGTACATATCCCCCGATTTTTTATTATTCTTTTTTTTATTTGTGTCCTTATATAATGATGCAATTTTAAAGACGTATTATTATATAACGTCAAAAATGTAAGTAGGTATTTAAGGCTCATGTGATTGACTTAGGTTTTAATTAGAGTTATTTTGATGTATGTAACACAACAAAATATGTATCAATCCATACTAATATTATAAATGCGAAAGTATCTGTGTGTCTATCCGTCCTTCACATCACTCCCTATTAAATCAGTATTAAACCAGTTTTTATGTTTGGTATGAATATTGTTTGAGACCCGGAAATGACATAAAATATTTTACCGCGGTAAAATAACTTTTTCCCATGCGAAAATCCGATAACAACAGCTAATCAATTTTTGTTTTACGTTTGGTATATACGGGGTAACCACCCCGTATATACCAATCGTAAAACCCGAGGACCCAAGGAAGGAAATAAGATAATTTTACCGACGGAAAACATATCCTTCCTGTGGAAAATTCGAATATAACGCGGGCGAAGCCGCGGGCGGAAAGCTAGTATTAAATAATTAGCACAGCTCTAGTAGTTATTGTTCTTTAGTTTTCATTGTTCTTATGTATGTATAGAACCAAACAACAAATTACGATTAATTATATTTATTGTGCTTAAATTTGACTCTACCACCTGTTCGGATATTGAGAGGACCTTCTCGAGAAGAACAGTTCGAAAATTTCTTTCATCCTTGGGAAACAATATAATCTGATAAATTGGCTAGTGGATTTACATCCAGGAATGCAACAGCTGCGGGGACCCATCGCTGCAAAAAAATATATTTTATTAACAATGTACCATATAATGTTGTCACGCTTGGTTTTTTAATACATTAAATGGAGCGATTGAAATAAGATTTCTAAAAGATTTAAGAGTTGGTGGAAAAACTGTTCTAATTACTATATGAAATAAGACAAAAGTTTACCGAAATCAAAGCTTCATATAAATTGTGTATTTAAATCTATTGACCTCTTGAGCACCTTGCACCGCTTGCATTTACCGTTCCTGCAAAATAGATGAAAATCTGAAGAAGTTATGTAGATATGATTTGATTTCTGAAACTTAAAATAATCGTTTTGTAATTAATTAATATCATGAAAGCCGCTACGTATCAGTAGCAGTTTCAAAATGGCCTATCTTGAAAAAACGAATTAAGAATGAAGTTAATCTAAAGATTGAGTATTGAACGAAGTGAACGAAAGAGTGTTACTGCAATGATTTTTATCTGTGATTACTATTGGTAGAAGATTTATATGGATGCATTACAGGGCTGCTTGAAAAAACGAATTAAGAATGAAGTTGATCTAAAGATTGAGTATTGAACGAAGTGAACGAAAGAGTGTTACTGCAATGATTTTTATCTGTGATTACTATTGGTAGAAGATTTATATGGATGCATTACAGGGCTGCTTGAAAAAACGAATTAAGAATGAAGTTGATCTAAAGATTGAGTATTGAACGAAGTGAACGAAAGAGTGTTACTGCAATGATTTTTATCTGTGATTACTATTGGTAGAAGATTTATATGGATGCATTACAGGGCTGCTTGAAAAAACGAATTAAGAATGAAGTTGATCTAAAGATTGAGTATTGAACGAAGTGAACGAAAGAGTGTTACTGCAATGATTTTTATCTGTGATTACTATTGGTAAAAGATTTACATGGATGCATTACAGGGCTGCTTGAAAAAACGAATTAAGAATGAAGTTGATCTAAAGATTGAGTATTGAACGAAGTGAACGAAAGAGTGTTACTGCAATGATTTTTATCTGTGATTACTATTGGTAGAAGATTTATATGGATGCATTACAGGGCTGCTTGAAAAAACGAATTAAGAATGAAGTTGATCTAAAGATTGAGTATTGAACGAAGTGAACGAAAGAGTGTTACTGCAATGATTTTTATCTGTGATTACTATTGGTAGAAGATTTATATGGATGCATTACAGGGCTGCTTGAAAAAACGAATTAAGAATAAAGTTGATCTAATGATTGAGTATTGAACGAAGTGAACGAAAGAGTGTTACTGCAATGATTTTTATCTGTGATTACTATTGGTAGAAGATTTATATGGATGCATTACAGGGCTGCTCAGGACCTAAACTATTTATGTACTAAATTGCATTTAAATTGGTTCAATAATTTTATCGTAAAAGCGCGGCAGCCAGACAGAGTTACCTTCGAATTTATAACATTAGTAAGAATGAATACGAATACAAAAAAAAAGAAATCATAAAAATACACTTACTGTGTACTGCGTACGAAATATTTTACTATTGTAACAATTTTAATCCTATTTAGATTTATCAAACTTAAGATATTAATTTCGATTAATAAATGAAAGCGAAGGTAGGAATATTTTATTTATTATGGCAATATTTTGACAATTTACGCTAAAGTTTGCCGAACAAAGTAAAGCATAACAAAGTGATGTTGCATCACAATGTAACGTTAGCTTGTTCTTTTGATAGAAACACATAATGGCAGGTCTTTGTATCTAGCATGAATGGAAACGGCTATTGATTGTTCAACATAGTAATATATTTCGCTTCCTCACTGCGTACTACACATACCTAGGCACTACATTAATTAATTTAAATTATAATAAATTAGTCTAGTTTTCGCCCGCTGCCTCTATCCTCTTCGTAATCTTAGGATCCTTGTTTTATCACATTCAAAAGTATAGTTTAAAAATATTATCATACAAATTTTATGTATTTTTCTCCCATTACAGGATAAAAATATTATCGTAAGTATATATATATATATATATATATATAATATATATAATATATATATATAATATATATATATATATATATATATATTATATATATATATATATATATATATATACAGGAGGAACAAAAAAATTTAACTACATTCCACGTGCATCAGTCACGTGGTGACTATGGTGTTTTTTATTTTTTAAATTTGTTATCTTTGTTGAAATTATGTTTTCTGATTTCCATTCATGTTATATCATACTAAGAATAGCGTGATGGACTTACTGATGTTTCCATTACTTATATAAATGCTCGGTAGTCGAATAAACTTTCAGGATAGGCGCTCTTCATGGGTTATCGATAAAGCGGGAATGTTGAAAAAAAAGAGAATCATATAATTAGAACAGTAAAACTTTGTTGACAGCTTTCCTATAAAAAAAATGTATATTTAGATTGTGTATATATTGTATTAAATTTTGAATGTAGATTGTATATTTCCTATATAAAGAGATTTCCAATGAGAGCTGTAATTTGAATATTCAAAGAAAAATAGCATTTTTTGAGATATGATCGGATGTTTATTTCATTATCAAGAAGGTAAGCAATTTGATAATAGAAGAGAACATCAGCCAAATGGCCACTACGACCACGCTTACAGGATTATGTCCTTTTCATGAAATTTTCCACAACCAAATCACAAAGTGGCTGCTCTATGGTCACGATAACCTCACGAATTCCATCTTAAATTGACGCTGGACTGTTCGCATAGATCTTATCTTTCACGTAGCCCCAAAGGAACAAATCGCAAGCTATTAAATTTTTCCAGTAATTTCTGACAGGAGCTTTACGACGACCCAAAAACTTATTTTAAATGTTTAGTAATGGCTTAGTTTTTACTAATGAAATGTCAAAACATGACAGATTCAAAAGCAAAACCTACTTGTGACCTTGTGTAGTATCAGTGAACAATACTTCATATGCTTAGAGAGCGATCAAAATCATACTAATGTGTTTATCGGAAATTCAACCAACTGGTTAATGAAATAAAGGCATAAGAGGCAGTAGTGCCAACATAATGTCAATTATTAAATAAAACGCACTCGTGAAGCAAAGAGGCGCATCAATATAATTTTTAAAGTTTTGAATGTAACTACAATAGAATTAACCTTATTTTTTTATTATTCTTAAACCTTACACCATAAAGGTTGAATTAAACTTGTTTAATATTGCTTGTACAAGTCATAACAAATGTCAACGTTGATACTTTATATGACAGCCACAGCCCCGAAATTTGTTTACCGATGTTTTTCTAGCTAACTAAACAGAATGACGTTTTCCAATTTAATAATAAAAATATAACTATATACCGTACTTTTGCATTAAACGGAATCTATACACGCTAATAAACGAATCAATCGACATATGGCGCCTTCTGTAGGTAGATACATATGTGTTCATTAAAGCCTTAACGTTAAAACCTCGTTAAAAAGTGATTAACCACTAACATAACCAGATAGTCCGGACATAACTATCACATCACCCGAATACTTTTGTAACTTTGCGACGGTCATAATTGACTGGCAATGTCACAACAGTGCCAGCTCAATGTCCAAAATGGTTGTCAATTAACAGCCGACCACAAAATGTCAAGGGGATCGCTCAAATAAAAGCTTTCGCATTCCCGCGGATATATAAAACTATTTATAGTCTGTAGTTGCTGCTACGCTATGCCGATGCGGCATGTTAGTTGAAAAAATAGCAAATTTTTATTTAGATGTTAAATCATTGATTATAGTCATGCGATAAAGGCCGTGACTCTGAGTCAGGTTTCATAATTATTATTTTTCGAGATCCTTTGAGATTATCAATAGAATTATCTATCTAATATTCGTCTTTTTAGAATTGGAAAATGATCTAGATAAATTTATAATGAAATGATCTATATAAATATGAGGTCTAGCTCGACAAAATAGTGTGCCCAAAAAATTTTATACATTAAATAAATGTGTAGAGACAATCTAAAACACGCGTAGTTCCTAGATTTGGAAAAATACAAAACTTTGAAAGAACCACAGTATATTCCAAACATTTACTGCAAAAATTCCATTAGCTAATTTAATCATGTACTTGAAATATGAATTTTCCTTGTCTACCTTAGGTAAATGTGAATTCACAACATTGCTAATTTAATTGTTCGATTCGTAACTTCGCTGAACATGTTTAAATTATATTTTTGGTTTATATTAAGTGAAAGATAAGTCAACCTAAGTTCGTAGAATAACTTTAAGAATTAAATAACAAAATATTTACACTTGGTGTAAAGTCTCAAATCTCAATTTAAAAATCTTATTTTGACAGGTGTCAAAGTCAAATTTGATCTATCAAAACTATGAAATTTTGACAGTAAAACTATGGGGATGGTATCTGTCAAAGCGGATGTCTTAAATTGTGAAGAATTGTCAAAATAAGTTCAATTACGTGTAATTATGAATCCATTCAAAATATCAAGTGATAATTAATGTAGATTATGAAATCGATAAAGTCAGAATTCAACATCAAATACTCGATATAGTAGAATATTTAGTCTCGGAAAATCGAAATAGTCAAAATAAATACAAAAAAAGCAAGACGCCAATAAACTTTGTTATGAAAATTACGTTGCATCGCAAACTATAGATTAGTTAGTACCTTTAGTAGTCATATTCGTCTTATTATGGAAAGGCAAAGAAATCTAATTGCATAAAGCTTATATTTTCTTCGATGTTCAATAAATACGGATGGATCGTACTGATGCTTCGATTTTTTAGCACTAAGTATATCGAGTCAGTTATACTTTCTTTGTACGCATAAATATGCATAGAATTTCCAATATCCAGTTCATGTTTTGTTAGTATTTTTTTTATGGTTACTTAAATTAGAAGTGCCCTTTGCATTCTAAAGTGATAGCCATTGCCACCATTATCCCTATATACGCTATATTTATATTGATTCTTTTCCCAAATATAACATTCTCTTTAATATTTTTACAAAATTTTCACATCTGAGTCCAGGATCTTTCACTTGCCATTTTGCCAACTCTGCCTATAGTTACTCCACTGAGTTGCAGGCACTAGATGTGTTGAAGTTAACTCTGGGTGTACCTAAATATAACAATCAAAATGTTATTTTAGTTTTTACACGATATAATTGCCAATTGTTTCTCTAATATAACCTAGTCGCGATATGCCGGCTCGCTGGCGCCGCCGGCGTCGGCGCAGTCACCAAGCAAATAATTTTACACTAGCCTCTGATAGCTCAACGCATGGCCGCCGACGCAAGGCTGTCTTGATACTCGTACATATGATATGGAACAATAGTTATAGATATTTTGCAATATATTTCCACTTGCCTTATTCGTTAATTTGTATGAGATAATTTTTGAGTTCTATTACCAGTTTGAATGTGTACTGGAGAAGCAATGCTGTATCATAACCTTCACATTTCATCATCAGGAGACCTATTTTTTGAATTACGAATGCGACTTCGAAATCACCGCAGCCTAAATAATCAGCGGTGACTTTGAGATCACGGATTCCTAATCATCCAATTTTTGAAAGTCGATCGCAGAGCTGCCAATAACCTCAATATATATATATATAATATATATATTATATAAATGCTACATTCATATATATATATATATATATATATAGACTGAAAAATGAACACATCAACTTCAGATTCTTGTCAATATGTTCCCTAAACAAAACACAGATAACATTTCCACAATTATGACTTGATTACGAGTGGTCGATTGCACTCGTTTGAAATCACATCCGTGACTAAGGTAGTCACATAATTGATATTCAAAAATACAAATTATTGAAATTCGGTGATTATTAGTCACATCGGTGATTTCGAAGTCGCATTCGTAATTCAAAAATAGGTCTCCAGGTCGTAAAAAAACGTATTTTAGACTCTGTGTAAAAAAAATAAAATTAAAAGTTAAAACTTCAATAGTTCTCCGTATGTAAAATTTCAAACTATGTATAATTATATTTACTCGCAATAAAATATACAGGGAATGGAGCAGACTCGGAGATTGGAATCAAGTGGGTTACTCGAATCCGTTCTGTCGGTCATGCGACGAAGCGCGAGCCCTAGTTGCAGGTACTTGGGCGGCGAGACGCCCTTGGCCCGCCGCGCCCTACGCTAATTGATTCGTCTCCGGCGACTTCGCCCGCATTGGTACTGGCCTGTTCTATTTTTGGAAACCTCGTCCACTGCGCCTGTGAACCGTCAAAACTAATAGTCGCATCAAATAATACTTATAGTAAAAAATAAAAAAAATCGGCGTTCCTTAATAAAATAACATTTGAATAATTTATTTTAAAACCAGTAGACAGTAGTAATAGTATGACTTATAGACTTTATTATTATTATTATAGAAATATATATTTTCCCGCGGTAAAAATTACCTTGGGTCGTTTCTCGAATATCAGTTACGATCTCATACCAAATTGCATCAAAACTCGACCAGCTGTTTGTTTCCTGCTGAAAATATGTATATTCTCGTGTTTAACTACCCCCTTCAGAATACATTATTTTATCATATTTATTTATATCTAATCAAAAGCTTATAACTTTCCATCTTTTTTTAAAAATGGTGTAAATTGCATACATTTATCTCCCTTATTTATAGGTTTTGTTTCGCATTTAATTGTAGCCTTTTTCAGACTAGACTATCAGTTATTTTCGCACTTATATATCAGTTAGGATGTTAGTATCCATCACAATTCATACTAATATTATACATGGGAAAGTGTGTGTCAGTTTGTCAGTCTTTCACGGCAAAACGGAGCGACGAATTGACGTAGGCTCACTGAGCCTTAAGCACATGTGACTCTGTGAGCCTACTGACCAGGTCTGAATCTCAGTTTTTCTTCTGCTACGATCTAAACGTTCTACATTTCTCTCTTCATCATTTAATTCGACGCAATTAGAACTTTGATACATGATCATTACCTAACTCACAGATACAATGTTTTGAATCTTTTGGCGTGCGTCAGTCAGTTAGTTGGCATGGTTAAACCCACGATCAGACGTCAGTTCTGCGCCAAGCTGCGCTACAAACAAACAAACGAACACGTCCGCAGCCAGCGTAAATATTCGGAATCGGTGTAAATACGGCGCGGGCGCGGAACCAAAGCCAAGGAGACGGAACAATCAGTGCCGCATCGCGATCGCAGCTCATTAGCAGAAACATGGAGATGCCGAAAATTTTCTTTGAAAAAGAATTAATAATTCAATTTTTAGATCAATACACTTGAATTTTATTTTTAAAAACAATAATAGCTTCGATCAGCGATGCTAGATGACGCTAAGTGCGACGAAATATTAATGTATTCCCTTAATTTTTTACTTTGGTGGATATTACAAGAAAATATTTATTCGCTCTGTCCCATGTAATACGCTATTTCAGGTCCATTATAATAAATAATGCTTCTAGACGGGATTTCATTTCCGTGTAAGCGACGCACGCGTATCTCTCAGAGACGTAATTATTGCAACGTTTTTCATTAATACATCACTCCTATTGGTCATATCATGATAGTATACAGCTCACTAAAATAAATTTAAAATTTGTGAGCACACAAACAAACATACAAACACTTCAATTTTATATATATAATATATAAAACCGGTGGAACTACATAAGCTTTACGAGCAAAAAAGTTATAACTACATTTGAAAATGGAAGTCTTTAAACTAGACTGTCAATTGTTATCACATTGTGGCGTTATTTGAAGAACTGCATGACACTCGTTTGCTATATATGCGGCAGAAACACCATGCAAGATGTCTATTTATAGTTGATTTGCATAATTCAAACACGGTCGTATCAATCTCCACTTGTCGTATCATTTCACAATGAAAATCACGAAGGTCGCTCGTGCCCGTTGTGAACAACAAAAACACTGATGCTGTGCACCGTACGATTGATAGGCATGTGACCTATCATTAGCTGATGACGTCTTTGGACCCAGGCTTGAGTAAAATACATTCATTTCCACACAAACATTTGAATGTAACAATTATTTTGACGGGTTCCACATTATTTCACTGAAGCTCAAAAAACGAACCGCATCACTTACTGCTATACTGTGATTTCCATAGACAACCAAGGGGCTAAATTTGGTGTCGAAAATTACTATTACTGCAGGTGACAATCTTCTTCTTCTTCTTCTTCTTCATGTGCCATCTCCATTCCGAAGGTCGGCGACCATATGTCTGTTAGCTCGTTCTATTACATGCCATGCGGATAATATCTTCTGTGCTACCAGCATTAAACCAATCCCTCAAATTATTAGCCCAAGATGTTCTTCTTCTGCCACGACCTCGTTTCCCTTCAATCTTGCCTTCAATGACAATACATTGATTTATAACTATAACGTTAAAACAAAAGGATTTGGTCAGTAAAAGAGCTTACTATCTTAACTTAACAGAAGAGACTGCTGCTGCTGCTTTGGACGATTCAAAAGAGCTTTCTATAAAGTCATATTTGAATAAAGTTAATTTTAATTTTTTTTAGTGAGGTGAAATGCCGTTGCTAGTCGACAGGCGTGTGTGGAACTCTCCCCACTTAGTGCGACGTCCATTTAGTCCTTGATCGAAGCGATCCGAAAAACTGGAAAAACCAATTACTCTAAATCACCTACGATAGCTGGGTCAGCTACGAGCCGGATCTTGACGGGGGATTACCCTGAACATAGGGGTAATTCTCAGATGGTAGAACCTATGAATGCACGCATCAGAAGCCACCTTTTTTTTCCCCCTGAGGAAAATGCATTAAATTGCATACCCCGGCTGTGGCGAGCCGGCGGTTATGTGGGGCTCTCCTCCCCAGAAGGGGGAGGCCTACCCACTAAAAACCTTAGGGATGGCCTTCCTCAGGCATGTAGGGAGCCCCGGGAACATCAAGCCACTTCCGGGAACCCCCAGCCTCCGCTCCCCCGCCGATACAGGGGAGCCATCCTCGGGGGAGGCTCACTACCTCCCCCGGTCTCCTCCACAAGGGGCGTGGTCCATCCCGGGTCGCCGTAGCGGTCGCGACTTCCTCGCGCCCGCCGGCGACCCGCGGCGGCGCCGCAGATCAGACGCCACCTTAGCACGCAGACCACACCTAGGGCGGTCATAGAAAACGAGTTACATAGAAGCGTGTTCTACCGCTCAACCTTCTGTTATGTACTGTACCTAATATAATTATAGTGCTACTTTGAGCTTTGCAAATAAACTGTAATTGAAATAAAAATTTTAATAAACTTACAATTTTGAATAGCATCTCATTTACATAATTTGAATTGCGCCCACATCACCGACATATTTCCTGATCGGCCAGTGCGTGACAGAGGGATATTTCTGTTTTCTCTTTTTATTAATTATTGATGTTAATAGCGGGCTAGTCCCGCAGTGCGTGCATCAATCAGAACAGAGTGCGTCAAAGCCGCTCCTAACACATAACTCGCACTGCGGATCAATAGAACTGTCCACTATTCTTGTAGTCTAAGTGCTAATGCGATCTTATCGTGTAGTGATTGTATCTACCAGGAGTATATCAAAAAGTGCACGTGAAAACCACTTCCAGATCATAACTCCCTTCGTGGCCCACTAGTAGTACTCTCTCACTTGTTGTCTGGCAGTAACTAAATAAATCAATATTTCTAACACATAAGCTTAGTACAGCAAGCTCTGTAAGGCTTGTGTTATGGGATTTAGGGTATATATGATAATGATAATCGCTGGACTAAATCGACAACGTTATAGCTAGGAGCATCGGGCCAAAGGAGAAGAGGAAGGCCAAACACGCGCTGGACAGACGATGTTATAAAAATAGCAGGCACACACTGGATGCGAAAAGCTGAAGACAGATAAAAGTGGCCATCTTTGAGGGAGGCCTTTACCCTCCGTTGAGAGGGGTTCTTGAATACACTTAAAAGTATAAGAGAAAAGAAAAAAGATTATAAGAATAAAGCTTCTAAATAATTATTGCATGCACACTGTTTTGTTTATCGATGTTTATTTTTAATTTATTCTTTGTAAATTGTTAGCCTATATTTTTCATATATAAATATTTTAGACAAAAATATATATTAACAACCATGAGTAGTTACAATTTCTTGAATTCATAACACAAACATTTGCCCCCACCGGGACTCTACCCCGGGATCCCAGAGATGGGAACACCTTGAAACCTGTGTCTAACCAATCGACTAGGGAGGTCGTATACAGATAAACGTAACTCAAGACAAACGCGTCGCCTAGGAGCTAGAGAGTGACCGAGGGATGGTGTTCGCCATCGAGAAGGGCTCCCCTAGCGTACCCAGGGGAGCAAAGGCCGGGGGTCCTCAGATACGACACTCGATCCTGAGGGCCCCCTACAACGCCTGAGGATGGCCATCGCTGAGGTTTTTAGTGGGTAGGCCTCCCCCTTCTGGGGAGGAAAGCCCCACATAACCACCGGCTCTCCGCAGCCGGGGTATGCAATTCAATGCATTTTCCTCAGCGGAACAAAAAAAAAGGAGCTAGAGAGTAGCCCTGCCCGTCTGTCACTCAGTTATGTCATCTGGCAACAATTTGCTAATTACATGCCATTTGTTGCCGCGTCGCTACAGGAGTCACGGCCAGCACGCGATGTCCCACTGTGATATACAATATTTCTGAATGTCTAAAAATGGAAAAACAAAAGTTACATCAGATCTCATGTTAGACTTATGACGCTAGCGAAGCAAGATTTATGTGGGATATTTTTGTTATCTTTATTTTCGTTATTAGAAAGGATATTGATTACGTTTGCTGATTCCGCGCAGTTGATGATGACTTGTCCAACATGCAGACAAGGTCGACACGTGTTTCGTCTCTCAGCGAGACATCTTCAGGATCTGTTGCCCGCTCGGTCGCTCAGCCGCTCGTGAGACACCGAGCGGGCAACAGATCCTGAAGATGTCTTGCTGAGAGACGAAAACGTGTCGACCTTGTCTGCTTGTTGGACAAGTCATCATCAACTGCGCGGAATCAGCAAACGTAATCAATATCCTTTGTAATACAATGGACTTCCGCAAAATAACACCTGCTACAATAGAGTATTTCGTTATTAGGTAAGATGGTGGTAGTTAAATATACTTCGGTACGAATATTTCATTATTTCGATTGTATTTATTGAACAACTTCTTGAATGAATTAAAGTTGTACTAATTTTTAATATTAGATTGACATGATTCTTGTGATTTACTAGTTGCCAAATACCTTCAAAAAACGACAGCAATCTAATGATAGAACAACTAGACTTATCAACTAAGCTAGTCTGTGTGAATAGATATCCCTTTGCCTACCGCTCCCGCGTCATAGAGCTCTGTCATGTGTGTCAGATTATTATAATTAATATTAACATAACTAAATATCGTTTGAGATATTTAGTTGTGTTGACAATCGAGTCATAACTATGGTATTTTTATTGCAAAATGAAATTCATAACATTACAATGGGGAAAGATGGAGGAGCATAAATTTAAGACAAAAAAGTAATAAGTTTATATTTATTAAATAATATATATTTTGTAATGTAACTAAAAATTTAAGGTTTTCGGAATTTTTCCTTTATGTGTGCTATAAAACGTTGCTTCATGCCAAATTTCAAGATTCTAGGTCGACTGGAAGTACCCTTTAGGTTTTGATTCCCTTGCGAGTACTTGCGAGTTTCAAAATATGCAGCTTAAATTGCTGTTTCTTTTGATTGCGTTGACATAGAAGTTTGATTTTGTTACAGCTTAAAGGTATTATAGACCTGAGTATTTGGTATGAATTTCAATTTAATACCTCTACGCGTTTATGAGGAAATGGGTAGTAAGTTTAAAATTATTAAAAAATATATATTATGTGATGTAACTAAAAATTTATGGTTTTCGTAATTTTTCCTTTATCTATGCAATAAGACGTTGCTTCGTACCAAATTTCAAGATTCTGAGTTCACGGGAAGCATCCTGTAGGTTTTGATTCCCTTGCAAGTGTCGAAAATTTGCGGCATAAACGGCTGTATCTTTTGATTGCGTTGGCTTAGAAGTTTGATTTTTTCACAGCTTCAAGGGACAGTAGACCTGAGTAATTGATATAAATTTCAGCTTCATACCTCCACGCGTTCCTGAGAAAAAGGGTCTTGACAGACGGACGGACAGACGGACAACAAAGTGATCCTATAAGGGTTCCGTTTTTTCCTTTTGAGGTACGGAACCCTAAAAAGATTATAAGAATAAAGCTTCTAAATAATTATTGCATGCACACTGTTTTGTTTTTCGATGTTTATTTTTAATTTATTCTTTGTAAATTGTTAACCTATATTTTTCATATATAAATATTTTAGACAATAATATATATTAACAACCATGAGTAGTTACAATTTCTTGAATTCATAACACAAACATTTGCCCCACCGGGACTCTACCCCGGGATCCCAGAGATGGGAACACCTTGAAACCTGTGTACTAACCAATCGACTAGGGAGGTGTATTACAGATAAACGTAACTCAAGACAAACGCGTCGCCTAGGAGCTAGAAGAGTAGCCCTGCCCGTCTGTCACTCAGTTATGTCATCTGGCACAATTTGCTAATTACACGCCATTTGTAGCCCGCGTCGCTACAGGAGTCACGGCCAGCACGCGATGTCCCACTGTGATATACAATATTCCTGAATGTCTAAAAATGGAAAAACAAAAGTTACATCAGATCTCATGTTAGACTTATGACGCTAGCGAAGCAAGATTTATGTGGGATATTTTTGTTATCTTTATTTTCGTTATTAGGTAAGATGGTGGTAATTAAATATACTTCGGTACGAATATTTCATTATTTCGATTCTATTTATTGAACAACTTCTTGAATGAATTAAAGTTGTACTAATTTTTAATATTAGATTGACATGATTCTTGTGATTTACTAGTTGCCAAATACCTTCAAAAAACGACAACAATCTAATGATAGAACAACTAGACTTATCAACTAAGCTAGTCTGTGTGAATAGATATCCCTTTGCCTACCGCTCCCGCGTCATAGAGCTCTGTCATGTGTGTCAGATTATTATAATTAATATTAATATAACTAAATATCGTTTGAGCCGAGAGGGCGGCCCACAGCTGGACATAGATAGGCTTCCTAGACAGATCTGCTTACCGATCGGTACTTCGCTACTAGCAAGTTCTAGTCTTGCTGCAATATTAATCAAATAATGTTGGCAATAACTAAGGGATGTGAGCGTTCAGGTTTTAAGTCGCTACTTTGAAACACTTATGTTAAGGGTATACCTCTATGTATAAAATGAGTTTTCAAAGAATTTCACTTTCAAGTTTAGACGACCTCAGTAGTTGATAATGGTTAATACTTAATACACTGTTTCAAGGTATCTCTGAGGTTCCAGGTTGTGTGATAGATACGTGCATTTGCAAATTAGCCATGGTCGTTATTATATATTTTTATAAAAAAAAAAATATATATGTATACCTTTTTTTATTACGCTGAGCAAAATGCATGAAATTGCATACCCTGAGATGTGAGGTTATGTGGGACACTCTAGAAAAGGGAGGCCTGTAGGTAAAACCTCAGAAATCCCTCCACTACGAGGCAGATCTCGAAGGAGAGCTGCATCGCGTCTTTTTTTTTTTTTTTTTTTTATAGCATAGGGCAGCAAACGAGCAAACGGATGACCTGATGGTAAGCGATAACCGTTGCCCATGGACACCCGCAACACCAGAGGAGTCACAGATGCGTTACCGACCTTTTAAAAGGGAATAGGGGAAGTAAGGGGAATAGAGGGGAATAAGGGGGGTTGGGCCTCCGGTACCCTCACTCACTCGGCGAAACACAGCGCAAGCGCTATTTTACGCCGGTTTTCTGTGAGGCCGTGGTATCACTCCGGTCGAGCCGGCCCAATTCGTGCCGAAGCATGGCTCTCCCACGGTAAAATCACGTCCCACAGGTCAGGTCCCACGTCTTGACGAGGAACCCTTGCGGACAACTACCACAACCCGTCAGCGTAATGCGACAACTCGCCTGAACCACCCGAAGATGACCGCCGGTTATATCTGACCCAAAATGGGTCCCCTGAGCGACAGCCACACTCCTTCATAAACAAGACGGGGGGGGGGTCCACCAGGTTGGATCCGGCCATCCCACGCCCCCCCCTTTCGGAAGCTCTCTGTCAGACTATGAGCTGTCAAAACACTTATCTATAAATCTCCATATAAAACCACGACTTTCATTACATATATATCAACGATTTCCTAAATTATTTAATAAACAAGAGGGTAAACTTTATAAAATTTTACACACAAGTGAATAGACATTAAACTAAGTAATAATTATTTAATTTGTAATCATGTTTTAAAATCGGCCGTAGAATAAGTAGTTTAGCTAGAGCGACCACAGAACAATTTTACTCAGAGCGACTGACCGACGCGCCGCGATTCACAGATTAGTTACATACAAAGTGTTCGACATGCGGTCCGAAAATTCCTGTTGGTGATCGCGTGCACGCTTGGTCGCGTTTGATAAATTTTTATTGGATATTCTCCTGTTTGTTTGTCCGCCGTTGCTCGCCAATTGGGCTCCACCGGAATATCAGCGTTGCGGTGGCAGTCTACGTCGCTGTAACATGTGCTGAGGTTGGGGCCTAGTTGACGACACAAACACCATGTGTTCTTTTAAAAAATATATTTAACTATGTGTCGTCAATAAATATTTTTCTTCTTTCTTTCTTCTAATAACATAGCTATGAAGGCTTAGAATAACTATTATTGCAAGTTATTCAATACTGTACAAAATTCTGACGAAATAACAAATCTTATAAGTACCAGTACTTATAAGATTTATTTTTTACTTTGTAATTCACTTGATTCAGAAATTCAATCATAACCAAAACTTGTACTTTAGTGTTAAAAAATAGTGCAAATATAAATATTTTCTGTGGCGCTTAAACTTTGAAAAGTTATAAAGTTTTAAATACGCGTGAAAAGAAACGGTAATTTCAAATTTAAATAATTTACAAGAGGCCGTATAATTTTAAGCTACTTGCAATATTGATCCTCCGCAGACAAAGTCGCGGGTGCCACCTAGTATTTCATAGCGAACTACTTATTGCTTATGTTTATGGCGAATTAAAACCATAAGTTATATGATTGTGGATCACCTTGACAAGCTGCAATGAAGATAAATGATCCAAGATAATTTTGTAAAAGTCTGACCCTGTTACGTTGCGGTAATTAATATTGAAAGCTTATTTTCTCTGGTGTCAGTTATAATTTTTATATGTATCTAAGTATCATTTAAATGTTGAGAATTGAAGTAAATTAAAATATTGATTTGTGCCATTATCTTTAATATAAGAACTCTATGTCAGGGTTGTAAACTTTTATTTATTTCAGCCCCAAAATATTCCATAATATACATATGTCCATAATAAAAATTAATTAGTTAATTGGCGAAATGCTAACCAACCATGTGTTATCTTATGTAAATATTGCGAAATTTGTGTTTTCGTGGCAACAACACCAAATGCGGCGTTAATCGAGGGCTGAGCGCCGAATGTAGTTCAGGGTCCGCATTAACCTAATTAACGGCGATGTGGATATGGCCACAGACAACGCGTGAATGCCAGCGTCCTCACAAACTATTTTGTTTCTCTCGTTCACGTAAAAATATCTGTATAACATTACCAAGCATTGCTACGCCAGTTCTTCACTTATTGAGAGACTGGTTCCACCTTCACGCAAAGATATAAAGTAAGCGATTATCTAAATCAGTAATCCAAACCCAAAGTGGTCCGCTTCATTCCTACGATGCTACGCGAAGCTATTTCAAAAGAGAAAACATCCCAATTTCAATAGAGATATTGGTTACATTATGCCATAAGCTGTGGAGTCTACTCTGTCTGCTTAATCCAAAATGCGGTGTGCTTTGTTTACGTAGAATGTACGACATGGCGTTAGTTTATAACACATTTTAAATCTATGATAGCCTCTTTAGTCATCACTTGATCACGAAATAGTTAAAGCATTCGAAAAAAAAAAATAATTTGCGAAACCCTGAAATACCCTTGAGTTTTCAAAGAACAAAGAACAAAAGAAATGTAATTAATTTTTTAGTTCAAGATATTCCCTTAATAGTACCTTTAGTTGTATAAGACCCATGAAAGAAACTATCCTCTTTCAACGTGTTTCTGTAATGATCTGTCGGTGTCAGACTGGTGCCTGTCATCGGCATCCGGAAAGGCGAGACAGCCGCCGGAAGTCAAGTCAGCCTATCCGCACCAACTAATGACTTCAGCTAATCTATCCATTGAGGCTATCAAGATTTTCCTTAACAGATAGATTAGTTGCTATTAAGAACCAGGGTCACTGACATTGCCAGAAGACGGAACCTTGGTAGGGTACATTGATTATAAGCGAGATCGATAAGTTATTTAAGTAGAACCAGCGTCGGTAGGCCCCTACCCATCAACACGCGCCTTCAGCGGATCCATTCCAGGATATCAGTCCATATTGGCAGAGGACACGTAGACCACGACATGTCCTAAGCGACCCCCTTATCAAAAATAACGCAGGACCTTCTAAACCTGCAAGCGGCGGCGTCTGAGCCGTCGCCTCCCTTGTCTCCCCCTATTCGGCAGCCTTCTGCTTAGCCACGTGTAGGTTTCCGTCAATACTGGCCGCTCCCACTTTGGTGAACCGTGCCTACTTCTAGCGCTTATGCCCTCAATTTCTCTTTCTTCATACTTTTTAATTTATTATTTGACTAGTTTCCGCCCGCGGCTTCGCCCGCGTAAAATTAGTCTTTGTCAATGCTGGTCCCTTAAGTCTAAGGTACCAAGATTCATAGTCTTATCTTCAATTCAACCCCTATTTCAGCCCCACACTGGTAAAAATTTTAAAATGCTAGAACAAACGATTTTTTGTTTCTTATGACGTGATATTTGACGAACTTGCATACTAACCTTCAACCCTTATTTCACCCCCTAGCTGGTCGAAATTTCAAAAATGTTAGAACAAATGTTTAATGATTTCTAATCAAGTGCTTAAATATAAAGTTTCATGGTTGTCTCTTTTAAAATTAAGAAATCCCATGCAAACTTTCAACCTCTATTTCATCCCTTTTTTTCGAAATAAAAAGTAGTACAGAACATCAGGGTCTAAAGATTGTTTGTACCAAATTTCCTCAAAATCAGTTGCGAGGTTTAAGCGGAAAACCGTAACAGACAGACAGAGTTACTTTCTCTTTTATAATATTAGTTAGAATAACAGAAAACAAACTTTATGAAACTTCTACACACATCTTAAAAGACCTTAAAATAACTAATAAATAGCATAGTTTAAAAGCAAGAATGTATATTTTCAGAAAGATATAAGTAACGTATACACAAATACAATTTGGTACAAATATCGATTACGATTTTTTCAATGGTTTTTCAAATTTAAATAAACAAATGCTGCGATTAATAGTAATTTGTACAAAATTGTACTGTATGATTAAATGTAATGCAAAAATAAATAGTTTCTATAACTCTTAAATTAATAAAATTATATTGTAAAGGCCTAATATAATTAGACAGTATACTTGTATATTTTTAATGGGGTGTGGAGATATTTGGGGGAACCCTTTGTCTAACAGTCTATTAGCTGAAATGATAATGACTATGATCGTTATTTTTTTATAACATATATAAAATATATTATTGCAGGATTGCATAATTAGTTCAAAATATTTAAAATTGTCACCTTAATTGAATTTGGGCGGTTGCCGCAACTTCTAGAACTTTGGGTGGGGTTGTTGATGTGTAAAAAACTCGAATAATCATACAAATTTTCACAAGTAGGGTTTGAACCCCGACGCACCAATAAAATTCACTGTGTGGTGTTATAGATCTACACATAATATCTAAGTACTAGTTATAACCTATATAAGATAGATTTTGTCAGATGATTAGTTAGTAATAAATCATACGTGAAACAATTCACTTGTTTACTTTACTGTCCCGAGCTCCCTACCTTACATGGCGACCCTGCCATCCGACGCGGGTTGCTGGAGTTCGGCCGCGCGACTTATTACTTTTGATTCGATTCGTTAAAATTTAAAAATTTTAATTCATTTAAAGAAATTATAAAATGTGCCGGTCTACTGTGGAGAAGGAAGACGTTTTCTTGAACCAAAATGCAGTTGGTTCAAATTATCAACAATTTCACCTGAACATTATAAGCATAGTCCTGGTGCTCATTTGCACTATGATAGCAATTGCTGGAGTTTTTGGCCTGTACATGCTATATAGAAGATGTCATCATGGATGGATCCGGAATGAAGTATTGGCGCAAACTCTGAGGCGTTCTGTTCGACGACCGATCCAGGAGGCTCGTGTTTGCTACGAGTGTCACCGCCCAGTTCCAGGTACAAGTGAGTGCAAATTGTGAAAGTTTGATAAAGCCATAACAATAAAAACATATAGAACTGTTCAAAAGTGCAAAAACGTACACTTTGACCTAGTTTCATCGAGTCGTGTCGAGTTAATTCGTGTCGTGAATTTTGTTTAATGTGTATTTTTAATAATATTGTATAATTATTAATATGTAAATAATGTATTTTTTAATTAAAATATCTGGTTCTATTTTCGTTGGCTGATGAAATCAAAGATATTTGTGATAAGCTTCAAATTATAAAAGGTTATTTGGTAAAATTAAGTTACGCTAGACGAACAAAGAATGTTTTGCGGAAAAAGCTGTCTGAGGCTATTCAGTTGCGTCAACATTTCGATGAATGCATGTTGATTATTTTAGAACAGATACGAAACGAAGCAAATAGATGGTAAAGTTTTAGAGGACTTACAGTCATTTTGCGATTTAATTAAACAATTATATGAGCAAATAGAAACTTTTTGTTCCAAAAATTATGTTCCTGAGTGTACAAACGTAAATTTTCCAACAATGTCAGTCTTTGACTTTAAAACTGCGGTAGCACTAATCCCAGTCATGACTGGTGATGAAAATGTCACTAAGAACCTTATCGATTCTATAGAGTTATATAGCTCTACACTAAATAAGGAAGGTAAAAATATGCTTATACAATTTATTTTAAAAACGCGAGTAAATGAAAATGCCAAGTTAAGGTTATCAACGTCATATGATAGCTGTGAATTATTAATTCAGGATATGCGAGATCATTTACTTACCAAGAAATCGAGTACTTCTATTCATAATGAGTTAGTAATGATGCGACAAAACGGCAATTGTTTAGAAAATTACGGCAGAAAAGTCGAAGAGTTGTTCGTTAACTTGACGATATCGCAAGCTGACGGTAATCAAGACGCATACAAAATATTAAGACCTTTAAATGAGAAGCTTGCTATTAAGAGCTTCACCAATGGTTTGCGAAATCGACAACTTAGTACGATATTGTCAGCGCGTAATTATTCGTCACTAAAAGACACAATACGTGCAGCAAAGGACGAAGAAGCGTCATACAGTCGCTCGAACCAAGAACCTACAGTATATTTTGGATATCGTGGACGCTCAAGTTTGGGTAGATATTTCCGCGGTAGTAACAGAGGAAATTTTCTAAGACGAGGCGGGCAACCTCAAATGCAATTTCAACATGGTAACAAACACTTGAATTTTTCAAATAATCAATCAACCAGAGGTCGAACTTCGATTCAACCGCGCGGGGGCTATAATACTAGACAAATACAGAATAATCGCGGCGGCAAATACCGTTCATTTAATCGTGGTCATAATATACATTACATGCAAAGTAACAGAGACTTAAACAATTCTAAGTCTTTAAAAACATTCGATTTAAATCCGGAAAATAAGTCTGAAACAACAAATAATGAATCTATGCAGTTTTTTCGATAATAATTATGTATTAGTTTGTGACTATAGCAGCTCAGTGGAATTGTTATTCGAAGATTCCAAATATAGTTTTCTAGTAGATTCAGGTGCATCGATGTCGGTGCTGAAATATGAAACAGTACAAAGATGGAACATTCCGATGCATACGGAACGCACCTACATAAAAGGAATAGGGGGCAAAGTACAATCCATCGGGCATTCTTATGTTATGCTTAATATAAATGGTCAGGTATTCGAAAACAAATTTTATATTATCGATTACCTGCCGTGTAAACAACAAGGAATATTAGGTAGAGATTTCTTGCAGAAGTATAAAGCTATTTTAGATTTTGAAAATAATACTTTAAAGTTAAATTATAATAATAATGGTAATAGTATAACGTTGCCTATGGTTACCGGATCTTTAGGTCAAAAAGGTTTTCTAACAATTCCACCAAGATGCGAAAAAATGTATGTCGTTGACAGTATCATTGATTATGAATGTGTTGTTATGCCAGGAGAGTTATGTCAAGGAGTTTTTATAGCTAGTACCATATGTAAGCCAAAAAATAATAAAATTAGTATTCAGATATTAAACACTCGCGAAACGGAAGTAAATCTTAACTACTTTAGGCCAGAGGTACACAAACTATCAGAGTACGACATATGCAATTTTGAGAATACTATTGTAAGTGGAGATAGAGTACGAAATTTGTTTTCCCAACTGAGTTTGAATCATTTAAATAATGAAGAACGTATATCTATCGAAAATATTTGCGCAAAATTTTCAGACGTGTTTCAATTACCTAATGATAAATTAACTACTTCTAATTTGTACGACCAAACAATACAACTAAAATCGAATGCGGAACCGGTATACGTAAAACAATATCGCTTACCATACTCACAGCGTTCTGAAATTGAAAAACAAATAAAAAAAATGCTTTCTGATAATATAATTGAACCAGCAAAGAGTGAATGGTCCAGTCCTATTCTATTAGTTCCGAAAAAATCTAATGATAATTCTAAAAAATGGAGGTTAGTGATTGATTTTCGTAAACTTAATGACCGAATATTAGATGACAAATTCCCGTTGCCTAATATTACTGATATTTTGGATTCTTTGTCGGGAGCAATGTATTTTTCTCAGTTAGATTTATCCCAGGCATACTACCAAGCAAATTTAAGTCCTGAGAGCCGGAAGTACACAGCATTCACAACCCCGTCTGGTCAATATCAAATGACACGACTTCCTATGGGTTTAAAAATTAGTCCAAGTTCATTCTCACGATTAATGACAGTCGCTATGTCTGGACTAGCATACGACAAATTATTTATTTATTTAGACAATTTAATTTGTTTTGGCCGAAATTTAGATATGCATAATAAAAATTTAATTGATATTTTAACAAGACTTCGACAAACTAATCTAAAATTAAATCCAAACAAATGTGATTTTTTAAGGAAAGAAATTCAATTATTAGGTCACGTTGTTTCAACTAAAGGCATAAAGCCAGATCCAGAGAAAACTAAAGTTGTTCAAAATTATCCTGTCCCTAAAAATGTGGATGAAACAAAAAGATTTGTGGCATTTACCAACTTTTATAGAAAATTTATCCCTAATTTTGCAGAGATAGCATTACCTCTTAATAGACTCTGTCGCAAAAATGTAGATTTTAATTGGAATTCAGAATGTCAACAATCATTTTTATTCCTAAAAAAGGCATTAATCTCTCCAACACTTCTTCAATATCCAAACTTCGACAGTGAAAATACTTTTATTTTGCAAACCGATGCGTCTGGTTTTGCAATCGGATCTGTATTAAGTAACTGCGACAATAAACCAATAGCTTTCGCAAGTCGCAACTTAAATAAAGCCGAAATTAGATATCCGACTATAGAGAAGGAGCTACTTTCTATTGTATGGTCCGTTAAATATTTTAGGCCGTACTTGTATGGTCGCAAGTTTATAATAAAAACCGACCATAAACCATTAGTCTATCTTTTTAACATGACAAACCCTTCTAGTCGCTTAACAAAATTTAGATTACTATTAGAAGAATATGATTACACTATTGAGTATGTAAAAGGGGCGGACAATGCAGCTGCAGATGCATTGTCCCGCATTCGAATATCGAGTGATGAACTGAAACAGATGAATGAAAAGGTGATGTGTGTTCTAACTCGGAAACAGAATAAACAATTGAATAATCAAAATATCGGAATTCAAAGTGACAACCCTGTGGTCAATAAGAGTGCCTCAGACTCTTGGTCTGATCAACCAAAGGTATTAGGTACCCTTAAGAAACCAGAAGGTTGTGTGGAATTAAGATTTGTGAATACTGAAGAATGGAGAAAAATTGATAAAAACGCACCTAAAATGACTAATTTATTCGCTTTTAACTCAACGAAGCTCATAATTTATATTAATCCTTCTTTCCGATCATATTGCACACGAGATGTCTTTGTGAGGAAGTTGGATGAAATGTGTAAACAATTAAAAATAAATAGCGTGTGTATAATAAAAAATGAGAATAATTGTAAAGAAATAGAAGAGTTAACTCGTATGATAAATGACACCCAAAATTGGTCCGGACCACTTTTTTATATTTTGAATGGTGTCAAAAGAATAAGCGATAAGGATACACAACGCGTGATATTAAATGACTATCATATTTTGCCTACAAGCGGACACGCTGGCATTAGACGCATGATAAACAACATAAAACGTCGATTTTTCTGGCCACGACTTGAAAAAGATGTATCCGAGTTTGTTAATCGTTGTGACAAGTGTTTACGTCAAAAACACTACAAACACATAAAAGAACCCATGGTTCTTACGGATACCGGATGTTCCTCTTTCGATAGAATTTATTTAGATTTAGTAGGGCCCTTATGTAAGGATAGTAATAGTAACTCATATATACTCACACTACAGTGTGACTTAAGTAAGTATGTCGAGGCTTACGCAATTAGGAATAAAGATACTGTTTCCGTAGCGTCAGCATTCGTTAATAATTTCATCTTAAGATACGGGATACCCCGTCAAATAATATCCGATCGAGGCACAGAGTTCGTTTCTACCGTTATGAAGGAAGTATGTAATATTCTCAAAATTAAGCAAATTACATCTACAGCATATCACCACCAGTCTATAGGTAGCTTAGAAAATAGCCACAAAAATTTAATATCATTCCTACGAATTCAAACAGATAATGAACCTCAAAATTGGAGTGTTTGGCTTCCTTATTGGTGTTTTGCTTACAACACGACTGTACACACAGAAACTAGATATACACCATATGAGCTCATTTTTGGAAAACCGTGTAACTTGCCCAGTAATTTGACATTGCAAATCGATCCGTTATATAATCATTATGATTATCCTCAACAACTTAAATATCGTCTTCAAAAATCGCAATATGACGCAAGACAAAATTTAATTAAAAGCAAAGAGATTAGAAAAATTAGATATGATAACTATACAAACCCAATTAAGTATAATGTTGGTGATCTAATACTACTAAGAAACGAACAAATTGTAAACAAACTCGATCCTCTCTATATAGGACCTTTTAGAGTGATAGAAGATTGTGAACCAAATCTAAAAATAGATTATAAAGGAAAAGAAATGTTAGTACATAAAAATAGGAGTAGACTTTATAAGAAAATTATATAACTATGTATTTTTAATATAATTTTAAAGACCTTGTTATTTTTAATATACCTATAATATACTTAGATTATAAGGATGACGTCATTGTATTATTCATTTATACATATTATCCAATTTAACGTTTATTACCCAATGTATGAAAACTTTTATATTACTCGTATAATTAAAAAAAAAAATATACCCATGTGTAATTTTTTTTTTCTTTTGCCGATTGGCGTGTTATAGATCTACACATAATATCTAAGTACTAGTTATAACCTATATAAGATAGATTTTGTCAGATGATTAGTTAGTAATAAATCATACGTGAAACAATTCACTTGTTTACTTTACTGTCCCGAGCTCCCTACCTTACACATGAAACAAAAATCTTATACTTCGTAATCGTTTTATTTTATGTATTTAGAAATTAAAATAAATAAAAACAGTTTATTATTGTTTGCTTCTTATCATAATGCGCTGCGTAGGTCGTCGTTCATGAGATTAGATTATAATTATTTATACCGTTTAGTGGCGTGCTGGAAATAATTATATTTAACTGAAGTCAAATATAATTAACAGTTATAGCGGCGGTAGCGATGTGGTCGCGGCACTTCGATTCACGATATTGGGGACGCACGGGGTTAATCCTGACATGTATTTTTTTTTATATTTCTTCCACTTACACCAATTAGCCTACCCCAAGGTAAGCTCTGTAAGGCTTGTCATGGGATCTAAGGTAACGGATAGACATACATACATATACTATACATATATAAATATTTTTTTTACATAGTAATACATATTAACAACCACGACTAAAGTACAAGTGCTCGCATTCATCACACAAACATCTACCCCCACCGGGACTTGAACCCGGGACCTCAAAGATGGTCATCATGAAACTGGTGTACTAACCAATTGACTACGGAGGTCAATATGTTTTTGGTTGTTCGAATTCATATGTAGACTTATCTGAGTACAGTGAAAGAAAACATCGAGAGGCAAAGAAATCTGCTCCGGGCCAGTGTGGTTGATAGAGCTAATCGCCCTAATGAAGCTGGCTAGGCGCGGCCGTGTGTGGGGGTGGCGTTGGCGGTGTCGTTAGACATCGTCAACGCCTTCGGTACCCTCCCCTGGCAGGCCATTAGGGAGGCGCTCGTATACACGAGCTGCCTCCCTTACCTGCGGGCCGAGGTCGGGGATTATCTGCGCGACAGGACGATCGGCGTGATGGGACGGGACGGGATGGAAACGTCGAGGAGGGTCGAATACGGCGTTCCGCAGGGGTCGGTGTTGGGACCCCTGCTATGGAACCTCGCATACGACGCGGTCCTTCGCACCAGCCTTCCTCGCGGCGGTGAGTGTCGTCTGCTACGCTGACGACACTCTCGTCGTGACGACTGGGGCCGACTTCGGGCCGGTGCTCAGGCTTGCCGAGCTTGGGGTGGCATGTGTCGTGCGGGCGATCCGCCGGCTGGGCTTAGAAATAGCGCCTCACAAAACCGAGGTGCTATGGTTCCACGGCCTTCGAGGCGCCGGGAACCACCCAGCTGCCGGATCCGGGTGGGTGACGCGGAGGTCCCGGTGGGCCGTACATCAAGTACCTGGCCTCACCCTGGACCGCCGCTGGAGCTTCGAGGAGCATTCGTGCGGTTGGTCCCCCGAGCCAAAAGGGTGGCGGGCGCATTGCATCGCCTGCTGCCCAACCTCGGGGGACCGAGGGATGGAGTCCGCCGCCTATACGAGGGCGTCGTGCGATCCGTGGCCATGTATGGGGCTCCCGTGTGGTCGCAAGACTGCGCGAGGTCCCCCCGCTGCAGAGCTCTGCTACGGAGCCTGCAGCGGATAATGGCCATACGGATCGTACGAGGCTACCGTACAATATCGTACGAGGAGGCGACAGTTCTGGGACGCTCCCCCCCATTCGACATCCTGGCCGACATGTACGCGGCGACGTATGCGTCGCGGCGTGTCGACCGGGGGGCGATGGGGGGAGCGCCCTGGAACCCGCGCACGAAGTGCCTAAGCGGGAGTGGCTTTTGTTTTTTTTTTTGTTCCCCTGAGGAAAATGCATTAAATTGCATACCCCGGCTGTGGCGAGCCGGCTGCTATGTGGGGCTCTCCTCCCCAGAAAGAGGAGGCCTACCCACTAAAATCCTTCCTCAGGCATGTAGGGAGCCCCCGGGAACACCAAGCGACTTCCGGGAACCCCCAGCTTCCGCTCCCCTGCCGATTCAGGGGAGCCCTCCTCGGGGGAGGCTAAAATACCTCCCCCGATCTCCACCACCAACGACGCCCCCGGCCATGGAAGGGGCGTGGTCCCTCCCGGGTCGCCATATCCGCGGGCGCGACTCCTCGCGCCCGCCGGTGACCCGCGGCGGCGCCGCAGCTGTGCTACCGAGCCCGGCGCCGCCTCTTTCGAGCGGGATCGGCTATCTCCCGAACCCGATCGGCGGCCTCGTTCTGGAGCATCACTGCTTCACAGAAGGGGGCCACAGCCGTCCAACCTCCCTCGTCCGCCAGCATTGCCGCAATCAATGCCGGCGGAGACAGATCTCGCCCGATCTCTGCGACCAAGACACGACGCTCGGAGGCCCACGCAGGGCACTCCGCGGGGCCGGCTCGACCTAGAACTAGTCGAGCCAACGCCAAGGGAGGGACTCTCCGAGAACACCTGGACAGTCCCCCAAACGGAGAGACATCACCACGGCGTGTGCGGTAGCCAGACGCACACGCAGCCTCGCGATAGGTTGTTTGTTAGGCGAGCACCGCGCTTGCGTGTGCCCGCCTTTTCCAGGGTAGTCTCGAGCCTGAGGTCGCCACGAATAAGAACTGTTCTGATATTTGTAGCTATTTTTATGTATATACAAATCGGTTGTTTTACTATAATGGGTAACTTTTGTTTTAGGTACTCATTTTAGTAATAAAGCTTTCTTGCAAATCATTCACTTTTTTTCTCAAATACTTTTATTAAGAACTTAAATGTCTTTAGTACTATATAGTTATAAAACGAAACAAACTCTTTGATTCCCAATCACAGAGTATGTACACAACGCTTAGAGTATGACCAATGAGTCGTGACGCGGTCTATTTTCGTAAGTTTTATTATGGAACAATTTTAAATTGTCAACTGATTGTCAAAAATTTATCGAGTCTGTGTTATGTGTATAACACACATATATGTTTATGAAATTATGTATATTGTAGCACTTGTTTGTAACGTTATATTATATCTGTATATAAGGGGATTCTAATATATTGACTTGTATAGGTATTCTTTAATCATTCGTAGGATTAGTTCTTCTTTAGTCTTAATTATGCTGCAAATGAAAAGAAAATAATATGATCTTTATTTAACATTTTTTTCTCGAGGTGGAGTGCTTTGCCCAAACTTTGTAGGACTCTCCCCGTAAGGCATACCCACTAAAGATGGACATCTTGTCCTTAGAAAGGACGATCCAGGGACTGGGGAATCTAATTTCTCCGGATTGCGTTAGGACACCTTTATTTAACCTAGGCATCACTTATTGACACCTAAACATACTAAGCTTATAAGAACAAAAACCTTAAACGTGCAGCTGAAGAAGCAAATTATATCATCGGTCCATCTAGAGGATGCTGAATACTTAGTTCCATGAAAAAAACAAGTATCAACGTCATTCAAATAAAGAATTTTCAAATTTGCCGCCATTATTACTACGTCACGTGACGTTTCGTTTGTCAGACTGCAGCGGCGCGAGCGCAAATCAACATTCAATGATGTTCTACCGGGCTCTACATCGTAGGTGCGGTGGCGTGTGACGTCACGCGGCGCCCACACTTTCTCCACGCGGTCACGGTCAAGTTGCCCCAGGGCTGCCACCACACTGCGACATGAAATTACTAAAAAATATGAGAATTACTAACTTAATATTTTATAATACTATGAACATCACCCAAAGCAACTATTGAATTGTGTCACAGGAAACTGTATCTTATACTCTTAAAATTTACATCCAGATTTCTATTTTTAAACATACTAAAAGACATACTAAAGAATATGTAAAGTCCACTTTAAAATAATTATTAGGTGTGTAACTTGTTTGTGAATCAAGAAAATATAAAAATGTTTACAAAAATCCGAAAGTTACCATTGTAATAGCGGCATCCCTAGCTATGCGCATGCGCCGGCGGAAACGTGGTTTTGTACTCGTAACAACACAGCCGATCTCATCCGTTATTCGGCTGCCGTCAACATTTTGATAATTCTAGTAACTGTTATTATTAGAGATCGGATAATCGGATGTCTAATTACCTAAAGTTAGTTTAAGACAAAGTATGGAAACGGCTTTTTATTGTTTTGTTGTATAAAAATCCCGGGATTGCGGAATTGGATAGCCGGATGTTTATTTATTTACCTATTTAGTTTTTGACAAAGAATGGAACTGTCTTTTTATTTTATTTCCATAAATAAAAATCCCGGAATTCCGGTACGCCTGGGCACCATTTCTGTTTTTTTATTCAATTATTTAATTGATTATTGTTTTAGTCAAACTAGCTCACTACTTTCGTATAACACTCTTCATGTAATAAATCGTACATTCATAAATCGCACGGGGAACTGAAACTAAACTTCATGTAAATACGTATGCATATTTGTATAAAAGAACCCGGAGTCTCGGTCTTTTGAAAATAATACCACGTGCTAATTTAATAATTTTCAAACAATATCACTACGTTAAATTTGCAGTCCCGTATTTTCCCGGGATTTTTATTTAACAAAATGTATTTCAAAAAGCCGCTTCCATAATTTGTGAGCCAAAAATTAACTTTAGGTAAATATGCATCCGATTATCCGATCTCTAGTTATTATTACCCTTCTGTGTTACAGATTTCAATTGACAAACCCTTACAGTATCGTTTTAAAATTATTATTATAACTTCGTAACAGTGTTACACTATTTAAGAAGAAGTTGTAGACATTATTATTAAGAAAAACATAGCCTTTTCTGAAGGTCCTAATTGAACAGTATGCCACCAGGAAGAAAACCTTCCTACTTGGTAGAGTGCAAAATTAATGACCAAATAAGGATCTTTTTATAGAGGATATCCAGACTTGCAAGACGGATTTATTCTTTCTTTTTCATTCTATTTTGAGCTCCGGGTTTAAGGACAAACACAGTGACTGTATATTGAGCTTTGTATTTAAGCTCTTAACTTTTTAATCAATTTATTATTACTTCCATTGTTAATTGTAGCTAACCGCTATTGTTTTGTTACATAATTAGGAATATTATAGTATGTTTTTAAGTAGCTTAAGTTAAATAAATATAATAAAATAGAACCTAATGTTTTTTAAATAAGCGTGCTTAACCTATGACGTATGGCTTTATTTAAATAAAAAACCGGCCAAGTGCGAGTCGGACTCGCGCACCGAGGGTTCCGTACAAACCTGCAAGGTTTACAAAGTTCGTTCATTACGACAATCGAGTCATAACTATTACTATACTGGTATTTTTATTGCAAAATGAAATTCATAACATTACAACTTGATAGCTCTACGCGTTCATGAGGAAAAAAGTAATAAGTTTATATTTATTAAAAAATATATATTTTGTAATGTAACTAAAAATTTAAGGTTTTCTAAATTTTTCCTTTATGTGTGCTATAAAAAGTTGCTTCATGCCAAATTTCAAGATTCTAGGTCGACTGGAAGTACCCTTTAGGTTTTGATTCCCTTGCGAGTACTTGCGAGTTTCAAAATATGCAGCTTAAATTGCTGTTTCTTTTGATTGCGTTGACATAGAAGTTTGATTTTGTTACAGCTTAAAGGGACAGTAGACCTGAGTAATTGATATAAATTTCAGCTTCATACCTCCACGCGTTCCTGAGAAAAAGGGTCTTGACAGACGGACGGACAGACGGACAACAAAGTGATCCTATAAGGGTTCCGTTTTTTCCTTTTGAGGTACGGAACCCTAAAAAACAAAAGGAAAATATAGCCTTTAAGAATTTCTGAATTTTTAGAAGATAAGAATATTTCAATTTAGATGACAGTATTAATTTTATACTAATTTTATTTAACTATTTATACATAGTTTACATTTTTATTACAATTTAATAAAATTTAATAATATATGGTTTTATCTTAAGTTATTTTGTTCAATTGAATCCAGTATTAAATCCAGTACTAGTACAAAAACTTTGGTTATAATAAAAAAAATGAATTATAGTTACGAGCTGAAAGAGAAAGGCTGTTAAATTTAAAATAATGTAAGTAATAGTTATAATAATATTTTCACGACATATTTGGTAAAATATGCGTTCTGTTTTATATACTAACGTATTATGTACCATATTTATGTAAATAAATAAAATCAATTGATAAATTTTAGTCTAAGTAAAACCGAACTGAACTATTATAGTAAACAAGAAGAATGTCTCTACCCTGCCCAATACATTTAAGTCATGGCTATAACCTGTTGATGCGTTTCCCTTCTGGAAACAAGTTTCGCGTGAATATGTCCGACTTCAAACCGATCGAGGCCAGGCAACCGGCATGAGTTGCCGCCTAAACTCAGCCTCAGCCTTGGCGATAAAGGCCCTATCACTTGAAAGGAAGACCTAGGGGCGTACTCTTAAAAACGATATTCGATATATCGTGGACTTCGCGAAAAGTAATACGATACGGTTTGAGGTGTCGTTGTAACTATCGTAAACTTGACGTTTATTTTGCGAATGTTCGTCTGTCAAATTCAATTCATCGTTGTCATTTGAGGCGTTCTTATGTCAAAATTGATATCGTTCGTTCGATCGTCCGTTGAATTGTTTTAAACGATAGTAACTAAGAGTAGAATATGACACGATATTATCGGACATAGTTTTTAAGAGTACACCTCCTAGTAACGCCTGCGACTTTGATTATAAACATACCATCTTAATGATCCTTCATCATGAAACATTATTAGACGAACAACAAACTGACAATGTTGTGCAAGAAAAAAATAGTGTGCAATTAATAATAGCGAATCCTATTACTATTATAAAGGCGACAGTTTGTAAGTATGGATGTTTGTTACTCTTTCACGTAAAAACTACTGAATGGATTTGAATGAAACTTTACCACAATATAGCTTATACATCAGAATAACACATAGGCTACAATTCTTGGGGTTTCTAATGTGAGGTCGTAAAAAAACACATTTTTGCGCTTACATTGCAAACGCTGACTGAATCCTACAAGATAAATCAAAACAATTTACTACAGTATTGTACAACTTATAAAGGTCTACAAAAAAGTCCGTGATGGTATATGTTTATCTCTTAGGAATAACCCACAAAAGGAAAAAGATCGTTAAATGTAGTTTATAGGAGCATACTGCAGTAGCTACCTATAGGCCTATGATTATGGTTCTGCAGTGCTTAGTTACCGTATTTCTTACTTATTACTAGACTAGACGGGACGAACCTGAAGTCCACGCGAACGAAGTCGCGGGCAAAAGCTAGTAACTATATATTGTTCAATGTTAGTAGATAGTTTCTTGTATATTTGTTTAGGTTTTGTTGAGTTACCAATATATTGTGAACATAATGTGGTAACTAATATTCTATCCTTTACTTCCATTCCACGTTATTGACTTATTCGGTAATAGTACATTACGATATTAGTGCGTCATAACCAATACGCACTTATATCTTAATACGTTTTTTAACACATTTGCGAGGCAACAGAAAAAAAAACATTGAAATAAACTCAATCTGTGAATGCACACTGTTGCTTTCCCGCTATTTTACTACTGGCTTGCGCCACGCGACGATTAGTTCGAAATTTGAATAGCAACAGCGCGCGAAATGGCAAATAATACTATTATGAAATTTGTGTGGACTATAACTAGAGATCGGATAATCGGATGCATATTTACCTAAAGTTAGTTTAAGACAAAGTATGGAAACGGCTTTTTTTTGTTTTGTTAAATAAAAATCTCGGGATTGCGGAATTGGATAGCCGGATGTTTATTTATTTACCTAATTTAGTTTTTGACAAAGTATGGAACTGCCTTTTTATTTCCATAAATAAAAATCCCGGAATTCCGGTACTGTCGAACATTTTGGTAAATACGTATGCATATTTGTATAAAAGAACCCGGAGTCTCGGTCTTTTGAAAATAAATACCACGTGCTAATTTAGTAATTTTCAAACAATATCACTACGTTAAATTTGCAGTCCCGTATTTTCCCGGGATTTTTATTTAACAAAATGTATTTTAAAAAGCCGCTTCCATAATTTGTCAGCCAAAAATTAACTTTAGGTAAATATGCATCCGATTATCCGATCTCTAACTATAACTTAACTATTTGCTTTGGTAACACACGCGTTATTTATGACCCGCTTTACATATTTAAAACCGGTGGAATTACAACAAACTAAAATAATATAAAAACATTAAGTGTCGTTTTATAAGTGTGTTTCTCAATTAAATATGAAATACATAAAAAAAAACATGTGCGTTGCTCTGGAAATAATAGCTTTATTGATAATATAATACAAATTTAATTTAAAAAAATACAATATTAAATTTAAATTAAATATGCTTTTATATTAGCTTTACTTGTAACTATGTGAGAAAATCTTGTTATTTGACCCACTTCCCGGTCTCCGATTGACCTGAAATTTTGCATGCACGTGTAAGTCGGATGACAATGCATAGTTATGAGTGTGACGTCATTCTAAATCCAACATGGCGGCATTACCAAAATGGCAGTTCAATTATTATATATAGTTTTAAATCTATGACTTTTATGTCGATTGACGTATTTCGTTAACTACTGTAGGTACTGACATTTCAACTGGTATCAACATTGAAGGTTGTATTATAGGTAGTAAACTTATAACTAAAATCAATGAAAGTTATTTTTATTATACAACTAGCGACCCGCCCCGACTTCGCACGGGTACAATGCAGATACTAAATACACTGCAAAAAACCTGTAAACGTTTTATAATATTAAGATTTATCATAGCAGCGCCATCTATTGATTACTTACTCAACCCAGTCGAAAGGTATCGACATCTGTTAGAATCATTTGGAGTTAACAGATAATTGTGACTGTCAAATAATAACAGCAAAATAATTAACAATAAATTAAAATTGCAACGATAATTTGAGATTTAAACTATCCTATCTCTCAAGTTGGATCGAACTGCACATGGTGTGCGAATTTTATTATAATCGGTTAAGTAGTTTAGGAGTTCATTGAGCACAAACATTGTGACATGAGATTTATATATATTAGACTAGCTGACCCGCGCCCACTTCGTTGGGCATAATATTAATAATCCCCGAAGCGAGCACGAAAGCGAACTGAATTAAACCCGAAGCCATCGCGCGCCGTCCGCTGATGATGATGATGATGATGATGATGACACTCCGCAATAATGTGGCTTTCTATTGGTGAAAGAATTTTTAAAATTGATGATGATGATGATGATGATGATGACACTCAGATTTAAACTATCCTATCTCTCAAGTTGGATCGAACTGCACATGGTGTGCGAATTTTATTATAATCGGTTAAGTAGTTTAGGAGTTCATTGAGCACAAACATTGTGACATGAGATTTATATATATTAGATTAGTGATATAATGAGGACTATCCCAGTATCTAATTTTCTGAATGGAGGTAGAGATATAAAAATAGAATATCTTGCCGTCAAATAAATATGGCGGCGTCAACCCGGTGCCCAAAATAAACCAGTTATAAATCCAGACGTTGCAATTTAGGGAAATGATAAATGGATCCCCAGAATGTCTCGCGGTGACACTGCTGCGGTCGCTCAAAAGAAGCAGCGTGTCAGCGCGGCCAGCCCTCAAATAGATTTGTCACTGCAACAAATAAAACTATGTTTTGTTCTTACTCGCTAGTAGTTCTGCAGTCAATAAGATGTTATATAATTTCATTTACATTTTTTTTTGTTTTATTAAAAAAGTTACACATCTACTATATCAGTTGACAAAAAAATGACTAAAAGTTAAAAAAGGTATTTACAGGTACAAACAATGCTATTAATAAAAGAACAAACAAATCAACATTATAATAAAAAAACCGGCCAAGTGCGAGGCGGACTCGCGCACGTAAGACATCTAAAGAAATGTTTTTATTTATTCTTTGTTATATTGGAGTTGATTGAAGGAACGGTAAAATGCGGTTTACGATTTATTACGTACTAGCGATCCGCCCCGGCTTCGCACGGGTGCAGTGAAAAAATGGTTATGGTGGGTTATCCCTAAGAGATAGACATATACCATCGCGGACTTTTTTGTGGATTTTTGTAAGTTGTACAATACTGTAGTACATTATTTTGGTCTATCTCGTAGGGTTCAGCCAGCGTTTGCAATATAAGCGCAAAAAAACGTGCTTATTTACGACATCACATTAGAAACCTTTAAATTTATCAGTGTTTCTCTACTATATTATGCATTATTATACATACAAACCTTCCTTAAGAATCACTCTATCTATTGATGAAAACCGCATAAAAATCTGTGCAGTAGTTTTTGAGCGAAGCCTTTATTGCGCATCCCGTGGGATCTATCGATTTTTCCGGGATAAAAAGTAGCCTATGTTACTCGGGGAGAATGTAGCTTTCCAAAGGTGAAAGAATTTTTAAAATTGATGATGATGATGATGATGACACTCCGCAATAATGTGGCTTTCTATTGGTGAAAGAATTTTTAAAATTGATGATGATGATGACACTCAGATTTAAACTATCCTATCTCTCAAGTTGGATCGAACTGCACATGGTGTGCGAATTATTATAATCGGTTAAGTAGTTTAGGAGTTCATTGAGCACAAACATTGTGACATGAGATTTATATATATTAGACTAGCTGACCCGCGCCCACTTCGTTGGGCATAATATTAATAATCCCCGAAGCGAGCACGAAAGCGAACTGAATTAAACCCGAAGCCATCGCGCGCCGTCCGCTGATGATGATGATGACACTCCGCAATAATGTGGCTTTCTATTGGTGAAAGAATTTTTAAAATTGATGATGATGATGACACTCCGCAATAATGTGGCTTTCTATTGGTGAAAGAATTTTTAAAATTGATGATGATGATGACACTCCGCAATAATGTGGCTTTCTATTGGTGAAAGAATTTTTAAAATTGATGATGATGATGACACTCAGATTTAAACTATCCTATCTCTCAAGTTGGATCGAACTGCACATGGTGTGCGAATTATTATAATCGGTTAAGTAGTTTAGGAGTTCATTGAGCACAAACATTGTGACATGAGATTTATATATATTAGATTAGTGATATAATGAGGACTATCCCAGTATCTAATTTTCTGAATGGAGTTAGAGATATAAAAATAGAATATCTTGCCGTCAAATAAATATGGCGGCGTCAACTCGGTGCCCGAAATAAACCAGTTATAAATCCAGACGTTGCAATTTAGGGAAATGATAAATGGATCCCCAGAATGTCTCGCGGTGACACTGCTGCGGTCGCTCAAAATAAGCAGCGTGTCAGCGCGGCCAGCCCCTCAAATAGATTTGTCACTGCAACAAATAAAACAATGTTTTTTTCTCACTCGCTAGTAGTTCTGCAGTCAATAAGATGTTAATTTCATTTACATTTTTTTTTTGTTTTATTAAAAAAGTTACACATCTACTATATCAGTTGACAAAAAAATGTCTAAAAGATGTAAAAAATGTATTTACAGGTACAAACAATGCTATTAATAAAAGAACAAACAAATCTACAATATAATTAAAAAAACCAGCCAAGTGCGAGTCGGACTCGCGCACGTAAGACATCTAAAGAAATGTTTTTATTTATTCTTTGTTATATTGGAGTTGATTGAATGAACGGTAAAATGCGGTTTACGATTTATTACGTACTAGCGATCCGCCCCGGCTTCGCACGGGTGCAGTGAAAAAATGGTTATGGTGGGTTATCCCTAAGAGATAGACATATACCATCGCGGACTTTTTTGTGGATTTTTGTAAGTTGTACAATACTGTAGTACATTATTTTGGTCTATCTCGTAGGGTTCAGCCAGCGTTTGCAATATAAGCGCAAAAAAACGTGCTTATTTACGACATCACATTAGAAACCTTTAAATTTATCAGTGTTTCTCTACTATATTATGCATTATTATACATACAAACCTTCCTTAAGAATCACTCTATCTATTAAAAAAAACCGCGTCAAAATCCGTTGCGTAGTTTTAAAGATCTAAGCATACATACGGACATACAGCGAAAGCGACTTTGTTTTATACTATGTATTGATTAAAAAAACTAATTATTAGATCTCATTGAAACCTCAAGTATGGGGAACCCCAAAAATCTTTTATGCGGTTCACCGAATACATCTAGTTACCAAGTTGCCA